>CAIGRN010166358.1:0-17910 GCA_903798345.1 Fraxinus anomala | reverse complement strand
TGAAGATGATCTAGAATATGACATACCACATGTCCTCTGGCCGTGGCATGGACGTCACATTGAGTTTATGGGGGGTAAAAAACGGAACAGAGGAGCCATTGAACCCGATTCTGATTGATTGGTTGAGTTTCGTGCTCTACTAGAGGAGACCAAGTCTCTCCCACCAGAGTCTCCTCATGCTCCTCCATATAACAATTGATCTCAGATTTGCATACATCTCCTCAAATTAATTTCTTCTAAGTTGGATTGCCAGANATGGGGGGTAAAAAACGGAACAGAGGAGCCATTGAACCCGATTCTGATTGATTGGTTGAGTTTCGTGCTCTACTAGAGGAGACCAAGTCTCTCCCACCAGAGTCTCCTCATGCTCCTCCATATAACAATTGATCTCAGATTTGCATACATCTCCTCAAATTAATTTCTTCTAAGTTGGATTGCCAGATCAATATCTTCGATAGTTGCACGAGATGCATCATCATCCCCACGAAGGTCACTTTGTGTTCCACCACTGTAATTCTCGTGACTCTCTTATCCACATCTTCATCTTGTTCTCCATCATTGTCCATAACACTTTCATCTTGTCTTCCATCCTTCTCTATATCCACACCCTCATCAACATTATCATTCCATGTCGCTTTCAACTCTCTGCTATTGCAATCATAAAAAGATATACTAAAAGTCCCTAGACCCATCAATGAAGGACCCTTCATGGGATCCTGCAAGGGATATGGCTCTACTAGAGGAGACCAAGTCTTTCTCGCCAGAGTCTCCTCATGCAACCAATCAATGCAAATATAATGAAGAATGGTAATGAATGACTCCTGACTGTTTACAAAATTCAAGTGTACTTGAATTTTGGCTTCAATACCATTGGAACCATAAATTGTGACAGGAAGAAGGTTATCATCCTTCTGTCTTTTAGCCACTATTTGCATAGTAGCTAAAAGGCAGGAGTATGATAACCTTTTGTCACAAAATTCTAACATATAGTGGCTAAAAGGCAGAAGGATAAGCATAGTGGCTAAAAGACAGAAGGATGATAACCTTTTGTCACAAAATTCTAACATATAGTGGCTAAAAGGCAGAAGGATAATAACCTTCTTCCTGTCACAATTTATGGTTCAATGGTATTGAAGCTTAAACAGCCTGGAGTCCTTCATAACCATTTTTCATTATATTTGCATTGGTTGGTTTCATGAGGAGACTCTGTCGGGAGAGACTTGGTCTCCTCTAGTACAACCCTATCCATGAAGGATCCTTCATTGATAGGTCTTGGGACTTTTGATATATCTTTTTATGATTGCAATGTTAGAGAGTTGAAAACGTTATGGAATGATGATGTGGATATGGAGGAAGATGGAGGACAAGATGAAAGTGCTATGGAGAACAAGATGAAGATGTGGATGAGAGAGTCACGAGAATTACAGTGGTAGAACACAAAGTGACATTTGTGGGGAAGATAATGCATTTCGTGCAACTACCGGAGATATTGATATGACAATCCAGCTAAGAAGAAATTAACTTAAGGAGATGTATGCAAATCTGAGATCAATTGTTATATGGAGGAGCATGAGGAGACAATGAATATGACGTCCAATCAATCAGAATCGGGTTCAATGGCTCCTCCGTTCCATCTTTTACCCCCATATACTGAATATGACGTCCATGCCACGGCCAGAGGACATGTGGTATATTATATTCTAGATCATCTTCAAGATTGTGCTGTTTAGCTTCTACGTCTGTAGCAAATGAGCAGTATCCACTAACTTCGCTCAATCAAACCTTAGCGACTTGTATATCAGGTCTATCACTGAATCTCTCATGGATTGAGATTATTCTCTTTCTCCATTCTGATGCAGCTTTTCGCTCCTTGTAACGCTTTTCTTCATCATCATCTATAAATTCTACAGAACCGTCTCCCTCAGCAGAATCTGGTGATTTCATTGACCTGAATAAACTTGAGCTTGAACTGGAGCTTGAATTATCTTCTTGGGGCAAGCCACCACTCTCAGCATTTAATTTCTGGATTTGATTATCAACATATCCATTCGAATAAGAATTTGCAAAATGATTTATTTAAATGAGATACTATATGATCATTTTAAAAGAATTTCAAAATTAAGTTTTTAATAAAATAAAATTAAAAAACATATCATCATTTTAAAAGAAAATGTGATTTATTCTTAACAAATTGATAAAAAAAGTAATAATATTTATTAACTAAAAACATAAAAAATAAAAACAAAAAGTAAAGTAAATAATAATAATAAACAAAGGACATTAAATGAGGCAGGGGACTTGCCGTGCCCAGCCCTGATACCATTCCAAACCCGTTTTAACTGGGTATAGGGATATGATTAGATGACAAAAATATCCGATGAAACGAGAGTGGAAATGACCTATCCTATACCTGTTATGTTGTCATTCCTATTTAAGGGTTTCCCAAACCATTCTAAAGTAAAAATGTACAATATAAAATGTGTAACAAGCACATGAGTGACGAATATAAATACAAATAACAGAAAGTACCAAAAAAAATAATAAATAAAATAGTAAATCAATGGGATAATTGCAACTACAATTCCAAATCTTTCAATTTTTTGTTACTTTTGGCCTAACCTTTCATTTGATATACCTACATCCCAAACCTTTCGTTTTCGTAAGTCGGAAGGACATATGAATGAATTCCATCCATATGTCCGTTAGTTTATTAAGAAAATTAATTTTGACCATATTTTAATCAATTATATGGTGTGTTTGATCCCACTATAAAATTACTATCTTGCCCTCTTTGAAATTGTTAAAAGTGTCAAAATTAATTTTCTTGATCGACTAACACGATATGAATGAAAATCATTCGTATGTCCTTCCGTCATATGAGAATGAAAGATTTGAGATTGTAGTTGCAACTAATGAAAGGTTAAAGTGAAAAATTAAAAGGTTGGGACCATGGCTGCAATTGTCCCTATATTAACTTGTAAATGTGCCTATCGAGAAATTTTGCAAAATGACTCGAGATTTGCAAAATAACTCAAGATTGGCGCCATGAGAAATACGAAATGAACAACACTCTCTCCCGTTTGCTCAAAAATTGCAAAACCCTTGAAACCCTTAAATCGATCCACGCCCACCTATTAATCTGCGGTTCAATTTTCTCTTCAGACCTCACTCTCAATAAAATCCTCCGTCTGTACTCGCGTTTTGGAAGCACTTACTATGCGCGGAAGTTGTTTGATAAAATCCCCCAACCAAACTCATTTCTTTACACTTCAATGATTCATGGATACGTCGATAATTTACAAAACAGAGAAGCCTTTTTTCTCCTTTATAAAATGCGGGTTCTAGATGTCCCGTTATTGAATTTCACTATTTTATCAATACTGAGGGCGTTGGGCCGTGCAAAGAGGTTGAGAGATGGGGAGGGGATTTATGGGTTTGTTATAAAGTATGGGCTCGGGTTTGATTTGCTAGTGCGAAATGGGATGATTGACTTTTTTGTGAAGTGTTGGGAAGTTTGTTATGGGAGAAGGATGTTTGATGGAATGGAGGAAAAGGATGTTGTTTCTTGGAATACAATGATATCAGGGTATGTAGGTGTTGGGAGAGTAGAGGATGCACGGGAATTGTTTGATGGTATGTTGGAGAGGAATGTGGTTTCTTGGACTATTTTGATTTCTGGGTATGTGAAAATGGGTGACATGGTGGAGGCACGAAGGCTTTTTGAAGCAATGCCTGTTAAGGATTTAGCTGTTTGGAACCTAATGGTTTCTGGCTATGTGGATGTTGGTGAACTTGATGCCGCTCGTATTCTGTTTGAAACAACACCAGATCGGGATGTGGGGATGTGGAATTTGATGATATCAGGGTTCTGTAAAGTGGGAGAAATGGAGAAGTCAAAGGAGTATTTTGAGAAAATGCCTTATAAGAACGTGTCGTCATGGACCATCATGTTAGATGGATATGCTAAATCTGGAAATATGAACAAGGCGAGGCAATTATTTGACCAGATGCCTGAGAAGAATCTGGTTTCTTGGTCTGCTATAATTGGGGGTTATGCAAAGAATGGGCAACCTCATGCTGCCTTGAAGTTATTTGAATGCTTTAAAGAGACGGGTATCAAGCCAGATGAAACATTTATTTTTGGTATAATCTCAGCTTGCTCTCAGCTGGGGATTGCGGATGTAGCTGAGTCAATTATTCATAACTATGTGGGAACAATTTCTTCAAACACACATGTAGTCACCAGCTTAATAGATATGTACGCAAAATGTGGAAGAATTGAGAAAGCCTCACAAGTATTCAAAATTGCTGATAAAAAAGATTTGCTTTGTTATAGTACCATGATTGCTGCCTTTGGAAATCATGGTTTGGTTCCAGAAGCAATCACTTTGTTTCATGACATGAAAATGGCGAACATAAAACCAGATGCAGTAACGTTTCTTGGAGTTTTGAGTGCATGTAATCATGGAGGACTTGTTGATGAGGGCAGGAGCTGTTTTAAGCAAATGATAGAAGAATATAATATTAAACCCACTGAGAAGCATTATGCGTGCATGGTGGATCTCTTTGGTCGTGCTGGATTACTTGAAGAGGCTTACAATCTAATTTGTGACATGAGTGTGCTACCAACAGCAGTTGTATGGGGTTCTTTGCTTGCAGCTTGTAAGGTTTATGGCAATGTTCATCTGGCTGAAATTGCGGCCTTTGAGTTATTCAAGATTGAGCCTGAAAATTCAGGAAACTATGTTCTTTTATCTAGTATTTATGCTGCAGTTGGGAGATGGCGTGATGTTGCTAAAGTAAGAGCAATGATTAGGGAGCATGGAGTGAGGAAAAATCGTGGTTCGAGTTGGATTGAGTTAGACTCTGTGGTGCATGAGTTTGTCATGGGAGATATGTCACATTTGGATAAAGATAGAATATATTATATGTTAGATTTGCTTTGTGAGGAAATGAAGCTTTTAGGTGAATCAGCTTTGAGCCCTTCTCAATCAGAATCCGCTGACTTTATAAACGGTGGAGTGAGAAATAAGATGCATAAGTTAGCGAAATGCAATGCTTCATGCTGTGGAGCCTAATTATGTTGAATCTATTGAATTGTGATCATTTTGAATGATTCTAAATTCATATTGATTTTGCTTAATTCCTTAGCCTCTTTTAGGTCACCAATGTCTTTGCCAAGCTTCAAACCATCTCATCAAAGGTGGTGCTTCACAGAATTAGGGACAAAGTTCTGTTGATTGCTTGGTTATTTCAGTGTCAACACAACTGTTTAAAATTTATTTTATTTTTTTTCTACATATTTTCGTAGTGTATGAATGTTAGCTTAAATTATTCATATGGCTATCAATGTTGGAACAAATCCATGGAATTTAACATAACTTTTAGTTAATATTATTTCCTGATAGGGCATCTGTATCTTGTCTGCTTGCTATCAAAATGGCAGTCAATTTTTGAGATATTATTTAGTGTTTGTTTGATAAAAAATTTAAATTTTCTCAAATTTTTAACTGATCAAATTTCAATTTTAACCATACATTTTATGGGATTCACAACTTTTATCAACTTTTCAATTACAAATTTTATCAGCTTTTATCGAAATCTGCTAAAATTTCTATTAAAAGATTTGTCAAACAACCGCTTATTACCAGATCATACTGGAAAATAAGTATGGCACCAGCACACGATAAATAGGGAAGAGAGTTCTATTTTCAAATAGGCAGAAAGTGGGTATAGTATTGGGAACTTATTGTATTTCTTTTCATGTTAGTTCCATTCAGTGCAAATATATGAGTACAAAAAGAAGATTGCAAATACGGATCTGTTCCTTGACCACACAGATTCAGCAACAAATCAGCAGGGTCCTATCAAATACCTCTTTACCAAAAGAATGTAAGTGTTCTTAACAAGATCAAGGTTTAGATACCTTTCTGTCTGTTATGTTACTTGTTGAAGTTCAATGAACCTGCAGAATATAAAATTAAACTGGATGAATAACGTATTTATTGGGTTATGTTTTTAATTTGTTCAATCTCTTCTCTGAAAAGTCAGCTTTATAATCTGCTCATTTATTTACAAAATTAATGTTAAAGATGCACAAAAAATTCTTCATTGCACGAAGAGATCAATATGGAAATGTTTCATATCTGCCAACTGATTAGCATTGTGATGGTTTTGTAAGACTTTGGATGCTGTATATCTCATATTAACACATTAAATTGCATACAAGTGGAATCTTTCCGTCTCTCTTTCTTTATGGAAGATGGCATCCTACTTTTATGATATGGTCGATATTCAACTTACTCGGTGATTCTCACTGTGTACTAACTACTAACCATTGAGCATATATTGCGATTTCCCTAAGTATGAGTTTCCCTGGCTGATATTAGTACTTGAACTAGAAGATATTCTTGTATGTTGGCTTATGGAAACTTTTTATTTTTTATATTTTAAAAGGAGATAAATAGATTTCACCCCTCCCCCAAAAGGAGAACCCAAGTCATCAGCCCGGTAAGTCTTCGCTCTAACCACATGAGTCAGGCGTTGACTTTTTATGGAAGCTTTTGAAGCTGACAAGTATGATTAGTTGACTTAATGTTTCATCATCTTTTGCTATGTTTATCTATATGGTCTAAATTACTGCTAAGAGACCTTACACATTCTTGGTCTGAAACGAAAGATTCATGCTTTTTCATAAACTGAAACTAGAACAGAAAATGATAATAGTTGAAGCAGCATAACTATTCTTTGGATACCTTACTGTATTTCAATTGATTCCAGTAATTCACATATTACTATCATCATCTATGATACGAAGAAAGAACATTAAAGCCACGTTCATGTGCAAAATTCTAGGTTATCCACATTGTCATTATAGTTCTTGACCAAAATTAAAGTATAAACTTAATTAACACATTAATTTCTAGAGATTTATTGGGCTCAATGGTTCTTACCTAAGTAATTAGGCTGCAAAATTATGGCTTGAATAACCAAAAATTGGATTACCAGAACATATACAATTGCAAAGACGGCAAATATTTTGTCTGTATTGTTTTTATGTATTTATTACAATCAAATTATTAACGTACAGGCTGTTAAACCCCCATGGTTTTCACTGCTACACTTGGTATCAGGGAAACTGTAATTACTATGGTCTTCCCTCGACCCTCTCAGGCGCATTGCGAAGAAAACTCATTGATTGAACAAAATAAGGTTCTTCGAGACCCCGGGCCTTAGGAAGATTCTCTCTTCCTGAGAAACATCATGTCTTCTATTTCTGTTATACGAATTTAAGCTTTAGATTAAGCCCTTCCAGAAAGTTTGATCTGGGGAATGAGTCTTTGTTTCCAGGGCTGTCCTCAGGCTCCCAAGTCAAAATCGCATGCCATATCCCTCGCCTCTAGCTTCTGACCCTTTGACGATTCTCAATCTCCTGCAGGATGAAATGAACATACTGCATAAAGAATATGCAAGAAAATCAGTATGCAGGTCATGCTTATATGTGACAGAGAGGAGAGGAATGGAACTTACTCCCATGGAACATCTCCAACAAGCATGGAGTCACCATCTTTATCTTCATATGTAGGTGCATATTCTGATCCTTTGTAGCCTTCCCTCTCTGAATAATCCCCCGATGAGATAAAAACGAGACCATGCCAACGTTAGAATGACCACGTTCATCTTGGGAATTCAAAATTACAAGATACTATTACTTGAATAATCATTTAAAAATAATAAAAAATATTCTTGCTTATGGTAAATTTGAACATTATTTCCAAAACCTCGAGGAGCTCTGGATATCCATTGTAAACATTCAGTTCAATCTTTCAATTTCACATAAATCCCAGTTTCAATTTCTGTCTTCTTCATCTGGAGATTATTCTTCCAATAGGACTTAAGTGGGGGCCACCCTACTATCTGTGCCCTGCCATCTGAAACCAACCAAACGAGTTAGTCACTAACACAAAATTTACCTTTTTATATTTCTCAATATAAACAAATATTCAAATATCCTGAAGAAATGGTCAAGGGCACTGGCTTGCTTGGATGCTGGTGCAGTTTCTTGTTTGGCATCAGAATTGCCCTTGGATCCACTGTCTTGAATCAACTCAGACAACGCTCGCTTGTTACGCTTAGTATTGGAAACTATTATTCATATTTTCATTTTCTTTTTACACTAGAAAAAGAAAGGTTCTATTTAAATTTCTTGCCAAGACACTAAGAAGTATAAATTTTGAATAGCCAAAAACTTATTTCCATAGAAATATAAGCAAAGATATTATGAGAAAAATCTACGTGTTTATCAATTAAAGAGATGTTTACGTTGGTTTCCCATTAAAATTATGCTAAACTATGGGTAAATTTTATTTTTGATAACTAAACTTTTAGTGAAATCTCAATTGGTTCGCCTAAGTTTAATTTGTGGCAATTAAATCATTGAACTTCGATACAACGTTAGTCGGTCTATAGCGGGCATTACTAAACTTAATGTCACAATCCTACGTGAACTTCAAAAAATGAATTAAAATGAATACATATTGTCTTTGCTTGAATTAAAAGTATGTATCCTGATTTTGGGGATCTGTTAACAAGCATTTCTTACTTTTTAATACCTATTGTCGTTCACCCAAGACATTGAATCCTATAAGTTATGTACCAAAAATATTAACCAGATTAAGGAATACTAATGACAAGGTCCAAATACTCGATTTATTTACTTATACATCTTATATTATATTTCAGATAGCTCAAATTAAATGTAAGATGAAAGAAAAAAGGTGTACAATCAACGTTACAAAGAATATGAAATAGCAAAGAAAGTGCGTTCATAAACCACATCGTTACCTCTCGAGGTATAGAGCAATACAAATATTATCATTTGAGAGTGAAAAAAAATTATGGGAAACCAAAAGCATTTCAATTTATATATTGATAATTTGACAATTACATACCAAGTTTATTTGCATTTCACCAAATTTCTTGAAACAAAATTTGCCTTTTTTTTTTATGACTTCAAAATTCTCATATGCTCCAATAAGCTCTTCCCATCAAGCTTGCTTGTAATAACCAACCTTACATACTCCTCATGGCCTAATGTCTTGTATTTTTCTCCCTTCTTTTCCACGAGATCGTGCAATGGACCAATTTCCGAGGTAATATTTGGACTATGAAATGCAGCAATCGAAAGTCGTTCCTTCTCAAAGTCGACGACAGCTCTATGCTCGATGCTACTATATTCACCATTACTCATTATCTGCATTTGAGTCAAATAATTGAGAATCTATTAGTCTTTTTACACCAACGATAATTATAACACTAAAAAAGACATGTTTAATATGTTAGACTGCACGTTACTTCCATGATATCACCAACATTGATGATGATGGCTCCTGGAACCGGTTTAATCGGTACCCATTGTCTATCTTTCTTAATTTGTAAACCTTGAACTTCATTGACTTGTATCAACAGTGTTAATCCTGTGGCATCAGAGTGTGGAGTGAGGCCAATAACCTTGTCAGCATGCACACAAGGTGGATAATAATTCATTCTTATTCCTTGATTGCAATCTTTATACGCCGCTGTGAGTTTTTCTGGGTCGATTCCGAGATTTATAGCCATCAATGTGAAAAGCTTTATTGCAATTTTTTGCAGCTCCATCGAGTATTTCTCCAAGGTGGATCTGGTATGCACGCCACAGGACAGGCAAGCATTAGTCATTAGGAAACAGAATTTGAACTTGAAGGGTTTTAATCATCTATTCTCATGTATTGCAAATAGTCAAAGACATTGAGGAATATTGAGAAAGACAATTATGATTTTCGGCTGGCCAAAACATGAGGTTCCCAACCTGAAAGAGGCAGGAGTTTTTGGCCAGAATCTCATGTTTCTTTGAGAGACTGGTAGAGGAAGAAGAAAGAGCATGTCGCCCCAGTCGAGTTTTTGATCTTCTGATACGACGAATGCCTGCCCATAGCCTTCAATGTTATTTGGAGTCTGTTCATAGGCCATCTTCTCTTCCAGAGGAAGTTTAAAGAATTCTGAGGTGACCACCTTCATTTCTTCAATAGCCTCGGATGCCCCATGATTAATCAACTACACGTAGTAAATATAAATGTCATGATCAATATGCTCGATTAGACAGCAGTACTGGACTACGATCAAAGAAAAATAAGTTAAAATGTCGTCAAATATGCAAGTTACCTGAAAGAATCCCCATTCTTTACAAGCAATATGAAGTTTCAACAACTCCCGATCATACGCTGCAGATATTTCAGTATCTAGCTTGCTCATATCAATAATTGGAATCTGCAAGGATTCATCGAAAGAAACTTTTTCGATATTGAGTTCTGGTCGAATGTAGCGAAGTGGGATGTCTTTTGAGCTGTGGGAAGATAGTTGTTGTACATTCTCAACAGGGAGTGAACCACCATATTCCATTACACTAGCCACCTCAGTTTCCATTGCTCAATACCAGTGTCTAATTTACTGTCCCCTTTTCTTCTCGTATTTGTTTCCTCAGCCTCAGATTGTAGCGTTGACATTTGTGTGCCTTGGAATTAACGATTTCTTGGCCGACCGAAGGAGAAGGCACCAATTGAATAAGGACAATTAGATGATATCCAAAAAACTTGCCATTAGTTATTTTTTTCCAACTTTTGTTGATGTGTTGTTGTCCCATTTTGTCTTGGTTGATTCTAGTCTCAAGATAGGACTCGGTCCATGCCACATATTTATTGCCTAATTCATAGATACTCGAACTAAAAGTGACAACTTTAGTTAAAATCGACCATAACCCATTATAAATAACTCTCAAAAGGATTAAATTCTTAAAAGTACATGTGTTGGACGATCCTTAATGTTAGATTCGACAAATAATGCTTAAATGAGTGATTTCCTACTCAAATTAAACCATAATCATCTCTTTTTTTTTTTTCCCCTAGTGTATAACATGATGATCAAAAATCTACGCTAATGCACTGTACTGCTCGTATTTTGTAAGCTATTGGGTCAAACTCTAGGCTCGTGTTTGGTGTGGATTAAAATTAATTTTTTAGTAAATTTTGATTAAAATTAATGAAATTTATAATTGAAATTGTACCCCTTAAAATATATGGTTGAATTCATGTATTGATTTTGACTTTTATTAAAATCTAAATTTTAATTTCTACCGAACATGGATTAGATTAGTCAGCTCGAACCCTTCCCAGCATCAAAACGTCTAGAAATTGACATTTCTAGCTTGCAATTTAGTCCTGAACTATTTTGAAATTTCAACAATCTATTTCTTTGCAATTAATGATCATATTTTGACCATATCTATTTCTTTGCAATTAATGATCATATTTTGTCCAGTGAAAAACATATTTTTATTATTTGCACTTTGGTCCCTCAAAACTGAAAAATTAACACCATAATTTTCAAAAGGATGAGCATTTTGTAGGCCAACAGACTTTTAAAAGAAAATTTTATTACTTTTTCCACAATCTTCAACCCAATAGAGAAAAATCTGTATTTATTTCCTTGTGCCTAGCAAATAAATTTGTCATGCCTAAAGGAATAAACACGTTCAATGCAGAAGAGGTGCTAAAAAAAAGTGAAGAATACTCTTTCGACTGAAAGCATGCAACTTAACATGTGTAATACGTATACATAATCAGTTCTTTGAATAGGCTTCTTCGGATCATCTGCCCGAGTTTCATGTATAGATCGAGCTGTTCCTCTAAGGTAAGGTTCATCAATATCTAGAAAAGATCACGTGTTTCTGTCTTGTTTTGAACCCAGAAATCAATCACTAGAAATATTGGCATTTTATCTTCATGAGCAAAGTATCAGGTGCTTTTGCAATCCATCGTACCCTGGGAATCTGGAAAAGAAAGTAGGGAGGGAAGAGTAATGGTAAATGTCATCTGTAGTTATTAAACTTTTAGTGAAATTTCAATTGGATAACTGAACTTAATTTGTCACTCAATCGACTCCTAAACTTCAATTTGGTTTCACCATTCCATCACCTGTCATCTTTCACTTTGATGACAATCATAATTAACTATCATATTGCAACGAATTTTTCATGTAATTACTATGTAAAATTTAATTTACTGTCGCGTTATATCATAAAAGTGTTCAAATAACAAATCTTTTAACCTTGTGCTCATGTGCGTGTGTGCCTGTTGCGTGCAGGGGATGGGATGGGGTGGGTCCACTGGGGAGGGCAAAGTATCTTGAGAGTTCTAGAGTATATTTGGACCAAGGCGGAGAGACATCTGAAATAGTATTGCTACCTATTTTGCTTAAAAGTTAATATTTTTAATTGATTTTTATAATTATTTCTTCTATAAGTTTTGTATGGATTAAATAATTTACAAATGCAACCTATTCTGATGGATCAAGTGTTTTTTTCAACTTATTAATATCATTGCATCAAAATTATCAGCCAAATAAGCAATGTTGACAGACACATCAACAAAATCGTGTTTATTAAGTCGTCATGTATTTGAGTGACTTTATTGAGACGACTTGTTAATTTGTAGGTCATCTACATTAGTTAAAAAAAAAAAACGATAACTAAAATGACACGTTTTACAATTTCGGTATTCATGAGTAAAATATATTGTGCTTTGCCCTCATTTGCGATTAATCCCTCGTACCGTGAGAATCTGGAAAAAGAAAGCAAAGGTGGAGTGAGCTTCTTGTGTAAAATCATACAGTTGTGATTCCAAAATATTTTTGGGCCCCACTCTGAAAATATGTATTTCATTTTTCAATATAATTTAGTTCACTCTTCATTGAAAATAGTTTTGATTCTTCAATTTGGAACTGTGTACATCTAAACTTACCTACACGCTGATCTAATATTTAACAATTTAGAAGGCGAATTGAATAGATTTCTCAAGTTGTTCAAGTCATTCAAGCCGATTTCAACTTTGTCTAACAGTTATAGTTTCGGACAAACAATGTTTACATGTCAAGCAACTAATTGCAAAACAAATATGAAAGAAAACTTGTTTGGCACGTGTTGAGGTCGATAAGTGATGTGGCGCTCTTTAATTCAACTTACGAAAAACTATAAAAAAACTGAAAAAGGTTGTAACTTTGGACTAATATGTGATTCCGAGCTTAATTGCATTTAAGTATATTGCAAAGAAAATACTTGATGATCACGAATGGAGAATGTCTCCCTTTATACAGGGGATGGATACAACATGAATCACCTTGATCATTTATAACTATAGTAGTAGATCTCGATCTATGTGTCACTTGTCAAATTAATGGTTTGTGATTAATAGATTAGGGTGGCTATGGTGGCCCGATGATTGGTTACAACTTAGCCTACCTCATCTTCTTCCCCGTTATTGGGTTTGGGCAATTGGGGAACAAATCCCCTATCCCTAAAGAAGCATGCTAGTTGTATAGTTTCTTTACATATTATTTGACATATGTTGAGGTGACATGCATTTTGATCTTTAATTTGAATTTCATTTATTCAAATTGAGGGTCAAATACATGCCACCTCAGCATCTGTCAAAATATTTATATTCAACTAGCTTAATTCATCCCTGAATGATTGTGGCTTAATTTATGTTTTTAAAAACTCTGCCAAGTTCGAAGCTCTTGATTCTATTAAAGTTTTTTTCAAGTTGAAACAGAAGCAAGAAGCTAGAAATGATTCACGAGACGACACAACAGTTGAAAATGCTATTTTTGAAGAAGTATGACATGAAAAGTTGTAATACTTTATACAATTAAATATCAATTGTAATATGACTATTTAACATTAGTTTAACCTAAGAACTATAAATTTATTACAGTATAATTTAGAGTCTAAATTATGTAAATTGTTTGTTAAAGACAATAATTAAGTCACTTCTCAGCTCAAACCCACAAGAAAATCCAAAATAATGAGTAATTCTTAATCAAAACTATAAATTATTTTTGTTCAAAAGTTTTCTCAAGGTTTTCGAATTTTATTAAAATTTTAGAAATTAGTTACCTTTCTGAGGTTTCAGAACGTTTTTGAAAAGATTCAATTTCCAAAATATGTCCGAAATACCCTAATGTCTTAAACTTTTTTATGCATCCTAAGATTTAAAACATTAAGAGTATCTCCAATGTTAAGGTGGATTGCAATAAAAAATTCGCAAAAGTTAAAATAGACAATATTTACAAAAGTTCATCTCTAATACAATATGTCTAGGACTATGTCTAATTGACATGACAAGAAAAAAGTAAACATTGTGAAAAAAAAAATCGACTGGATATAGATACTTTTCCCGACGAAGTGAATCACCATGATTTATAATATTTTTGTTTCTCTCCCTTATTTTTCTTTGCTTTTCTTTCATTTTAGACTTGTTTATTATTTTTCTCTCCCATTAAATATGGCAATATGCATTAAAGGTAACATTTGAATAATAGATTGAGTTCATACAAAGTGAAAATTAAACTAGGTCGTCTATTTGTTAGACATCGGTGCTACATAAATTAAAATTTTTTCATTAGAATACAACTTAAATTGCAATCCATGTAATGCATAGAAGATGCTCAACCGATTGCCCAATTAAGCACAATGTGAATAAACCTAATCGACATTGATTTCATTCAAAAAATATTAACACACGATTTTTAGCACATTTCAACCAGCAATAAAATAAAGGGAAAATAGCAACGGATGTCCCCAAACTTTGATGCCTATTTCACATGGGTTCCCAATTTTCTAGTTGGAGCATTAACATCCTCAATCTTTCGTTCTAGTAGGACTTTGGTCCTTCAATTTTTAGTTAACAGGCTAAACTTTAATGAAAAAAAGAGAAAGATAACTTTACTCTTATTTTACTCATAAATAAAAATTAAATTACAAAAATAAGAATGAAACGGGAAGAAAAGAGAGTATTCACCAAAAGAAACAATTTGGGAACCTAAATGTGACGAAGAAATTAATTGGCAGCTAAGCGAGGCAAATGTCAACAATCAATCACTTGTGATTGCCTGTTTAGCTGCAAATATAAGGGTGTTTATAATGCCATGATTTTTTTTTTTTTTTTTGGTCACACCTTTTAATATTTTTTTCTATTTACTAAGCACCCCCATTCATACATATGTTATTTCCATCTTTTGCTCTTACATGCCCGTCTGAATAAACTCTTTACCTCAACCATAATTAGCTGCGCGCTTGAACAGACGATCTCTAATGTTTAGTATGATATTTTATATATTTTGAGCTTCTTGTTTGATTAAGAAATGTCTCGTTACTTTGCCATGAAAAAACATAAAGTTGTGGAACAAAAAAAAAAAAATTAAATAACCACCCGAACTATAATAATAAACAAAGGGAAATCATGATTTTTTTTTTTTTTTTTGTCGCACCTTTTAACATATTTTCTATTTACTAAGCACCCCATTCATACATATGTTATTTCCATCTTTTGCTCTTACATGCCCATCTGAATAAACTCTTTACCTCAACCATAATTAGCTGCGCGCTTGAATAGACGATCTCTATTGTTTAGTATGATATTTTATGTATTTTGAGCTTCTTGTTTGATTAAGAAATGTCTTGTTACTTTGCGATGAAAAAACATAAAGTTGTGGAACAAAACAAAAAAAAAAAAAAAGGACCAACCAGATGTTGGCAACGTAGCAGCTATTGGCATTCTGGCACAAGGGGAATTGCGATTAATCTAATTTCACATGACTGGTTACATCAGCGAACAAACAAAACATTTACACCACGAAAGATTTTTGTTGAAAGATGGATTCTCGACTAAAGGTAAATGAAATGATTCAAAGTTCAATGGTATAAATGACGCTAAGGACTTGCTTGATGTAGATATTTATGAAAGTAGAATTTTGTAAAGTGATTTTTTGAAAATCGTGTCACTAAAAAATATAGAAAAATTATAGATCCCACATTTAAAATTATTTTATTGACTAATGTGCATTTGAAAATAAATTTAAGAAAATTGAATTTTAAAAAATTTGTACCAAATTTGGCAAAGTGTAAAGCTCAACGGCGATTGATGTGAGTAACCCATGAATATACTATTAAGGTAAAAAACTTATTTTTAGAACGACTCTTGTATGATTGTCACGATTTACTTAGTCTCATCCATAACTAATAAGAAAGTTACTTATTTACTTATAATTATTAATGACCTTTTTAAGCTTGGCCAAACATTATGTCTATGCCATTGTCAAAGTCATATTGTCTTATTAATCAAAATTTATGCAAGATTCAGAATTTGCCTACCAAATGTGTAAACAAGTGAACAATAAGTTACATATTCTACAAAATGTGTAAATAAAAAGTATGATTAATTAACTTAAAAAAACCTTCGTTAAATTATAAATTAAATTAGTCAAACCAACATTTTATCCACACATTTTGTAGGCCCACAACTAATATCCATTTGAACAATGCTACGTGTACAAAAAAAGTTTCACAAAATTAATACAGAGGGATACTTGGTGCAGTTTCATTGATAGTTGGCAAAAAATAAAAAACCCTAGTACTTGGGGAATTTTTGTATCCATTTATCGACAAGTTATTTCTATCAATTTATAATTTAAATAACTTATAAACTATCCCAAAGAAGTGCATATATTAAAAGTAAATGCAATTCTTCACGTTCAATTCACAATTGAAAAGTTTGTTCAATTAATTCGTGAAATAAGTTGATAGTAGTAAACTCAAAAAAGTTGACTCGAGCGTCCATGAACTTTCGATACAATGGGCATTAGACCCGTCAAAATTTTTAACTTCTTTTTCATCTTTAAGTATCTCTACATTGCAATCAAGTGAGATCACACATGACAACCTTCAACGGGGCCAATCCTGATTTTTCGAAGGCTCATGCCAACTTCAAATATGGAGCTCCTATATATATTTAGTTTATGTTTTGTTTCTATTTTTTGGAAAAATTTATTTTCAACTACACATTCTTCATAAAATAATATTACACGTAAATCAAATTTTTTTTCTTATTTTTTAACCACATATCCTCCAAAAATCACTATTCAATACTCATTTTCACCCAAATTTCCTTTAAAATGGAGCACACTAGAGATTAAAACAAGAATTTTAGCAAATTTGGATAAAAGTTGATAAAATGTGTGGTTGAAAAATTGTGGATGCTATAAATTGTGTAGTTAAAATTAATTGTTGTTTTTGACTTAAGAATAATTAAATAAAATTAGAAAACAATTAAACATAATCAGGAAAATTGGAAGATAAAATATAAAATTTAAACTCTAGTATACACGTAGAAAAACATTAGTTTAATTAAAACATTAATCAATACAATGATACTGAAAGATTGAAGAAAAATGACAAATAATATGAAATGCAAGAATCTAGTCTAGAGATATAAAAGAATACAAGTGCCTTTAGTAACTACTACTTGAATAAGTATAAGACCTATCAAGAAAGTATTAGAAAAAGTAACGATCGTAAATTTTTGGAGAGAGGAAAGCAACCTTTTGTTTCTTGATAGGAAACAAAAAAATAATAGTTGGAAAGATAAATTGTTAAATTAATTATATATCGAGAAAGTAATGATTATGATATAATTACATGATACATAAATAAAGAATTTTGAAATTATAATTTTCGTTTTTCTTCAACCATTCAATTAACTTTATATAATTTGGGACGCTCATCAATGCGGGGCTTTGGGCGATCCCGCGTAATCCTGGCCGACACTGACCTTCAATTCTTAAATGTACACTGAAAGGCCATGGAAAGTTGCAAATTACACAGGAACGAGATCATACATGATTTTATTCATCTTGTTAACATGTTCGACGTTTATAGGCGCAGAAAAGAAACATACTTAGTACATATAAACCACACGACACCATTTCTTCACACGTGCAATTTCCCAGGTCCACCTGAGTGCAGGTGGAGAGTTTGGCTGG
>CAIGRN010166335.1:0-20179 GCA_903798345.1 Fraxinus anomala | reverse complement strand
AACATATCATCTAACCTAGGAATAGAATGTCGATACTTTACCGTTCTATTGTTGATGGCTCTTCAATCCATGTACATTCTCCAAGTCCCATCTTTCTTTGGTACAAGTAATACTGGAACGGCACATAGACTCATGCTCTCCCTCACGTATCCCTTGCTCATCAATTCTTCGACTTGCTTCTGAAGTTCTCTTGTCTCCTCGGGATTATTTTGATAAGCTGGTCGGTTTAGAATGACAGCTCTAGGGACGAAGTCAATCTAATGTTCAATACTTTGAATGGGTGGCAACCCATTAGGCATGTGCTCCGGGAACACATCTTCAAATTCCTGCAATACATATATAGCCAAACTAGGGAGGGGTGGGTGGGTTAGGTTCCTTAATATTGAGGAATAACTCCTTATAGACCAACAATATCATATGTTACCTTTCATTAAGCGCTATTTTCAACTCATTCCCTTTTACAAAAAAAATTATTTTTGACTTTTCTCTCCTCTCGGAAAACTCTCTTTCTTTTCTCTCATGTGGCTTCTCTCTCTTTTGCTCTCTACTAGCCACCTCAACATTTTCTCTCGTACTCATCATTTCATTATTTTCTCTCATTTTTTCTAACTTTTTCACTCTCCTTTCTTTCTTATTTTTCAGTTTGATTTGATTTTTATACACTTGTGCCGGTGTTAATGGCGCAAGGGTATTGGACCTCCCATCCTTAACAAAACTGTAACGATTCTTGTACCTATCATAAATGACTTTTCTATCATATTGCCATGGCCTACCCAAGAAGATATGCCCCGTATGCATGGTACCACGTTACATATGATCTCATCCTTATATCTTCCAATTGATAAATTGATCAACACCCTCTCGTTCACCTTAACTTTCCCACTATCATTCAGCCATTATAGCCTATATGGTCTAGGGTGCCTATATGGTCTAGGGTGCCTCAATAAGGCTAATCCCAATTTTGCTATAAGATTTGTGCTAGCCACATTGGTACAACTTTCCTCACAATGATCATGCTACATATCGTATTGTTAATGTGGCATTGTGTATGTAATATATTTTCCCTTTGCTGCTTCAAGTCATCCGTCTTGATTTGAGTGTTGAGAGCTCGCCTCGTGACCAGTAACTCGCCAACAGTAAATTCAGTGTCATTTCCTTCACTAACCTCCTCCAATGCCGGCACGCCTTCATAATCTTCCTCACTATCATTAACCACCTCTCCATTTTGCACGATCATCATCATTTTGTTTGGGTATTGAGAAGTAATGTGTCCAGTTCCTGAACACCTAAAGCACTTGATATCCCGATTTCTAGCTAGTTGTGAATATGTTTTGGGAGTTCTTCTGCTAGTCCCATCATTCTAGCTGTCCCCTTCCTGTTCAACTGTTTTTCCACCTTCATGGTCACATGTAACTTATCTTCGATCTCCACATAATGCTGTAACTCCACGACATTAGCAATGTCTATGTTCAACCGATTTAGGAAACGAGCTATGGTGGCTTCCCGATCCTCTTCCACATTCGCCCTGATCATCAAAACTTCCATCTCCTTATTGTAGTCTTCCACACTCTTCGACCCCTGATATAAGCCTTGCAATTTTTGGTGCAGCTCCCTGTAATAGTGATCAGGCACGAACCGCTTCCTCATGATAATTTTCAACTCATCCCAAGTATTAACTCCTCGCTTCCGATTTCTCCTTCTTGATGTAATCATTTGATCCCACCAAATTATAGCGTAGTCAACAAACTTAAGAACTGCGATTTTCACCTTCTTCTCCTCCGAACAATTATGGCAATCAAATATTAACTTCACCTTCTTCTCCCACTCTAGATAAGCCTCGGGTTCACTCCTTCCCTGAAACGGTAGAATTGACATCTTAATATTGTCCATATTCTCATCAACTTCATTTCCATAATGACTTCTAACCCTTCTTTCAAACCTACCTCCTCTACTTCTCATCCTACTTATATCACCCACTATTGATGCACCATCATTCATATCACTACTAAATCCATAATCATCATGCACATCCATCCTAAGCTCCCGCCTACTTGGTCTCCTTGCATTTGATCGTCCCCTATGAAGATTTGCCACCAATGTAACCTATCAAGCTTTTCACTCACATCCCCAAGCACCCCCTCAAACCACTTTATTACATCATCCGCCATGTGGTTTTGATTCGGCTACTTGTTTGAATTAGAACCTTCTCTGTCTGACATCCTAATTCTATTGAAAATGATCACTCGTGTATCACTCAATTATTGACTTTTTCCCTCTATTAATCTCGTCACTTTGCCTTTTACCATTCAGTGCTTTAGCCCAAGTACTTCAAAGAACAATGTGAACTCAACCAATATTGTATTTCCGTGGATCCAATCGAGTATTGATCATGAATTGTTATAAGAAAAAGAAAAGATAAAAAAAGGGATGAATAATGACTCCAA
This sequence comes from Fraxinus anomala, assembly GCA_903798345.1. Lineage (NCBI taxonomy): Eukaryota > Viridiplantae > Streptophyta > Magnoliopsida > Lamiales > Oleaceae > Fraxinus > Fraxinus anomala. Next base: position 17,735 of record CAIGRN010166335.1, on the reverse strand, counting down.
GACAAGAAGAAGTGAAAAGAAGAAGAACGAATTCAATTGACTACTCAAGAACGTAAAAATAGAATAATTTTGAATGATCCCTTTTTTTTACTCAAAGCTGAAATTTAAGCTATTGAAAATTGCCGGTAATATCAATAATATTTTTTTTTTCGAAGAACGCGAAGAACAATGAAAAAAGAGAAAACAAGACTCAAAACAAGAAACAAAAGATATAACATTGATTATTTTGGAGCCTTGCTCTGATACCAACTGATGAGAACCACGTAGCAACGAACACTACGCAACCCACAACGAGATTGAAGATCCCAAGAAAGCCCAAAGAATAATCTGATTTTGAGTTTGAACAAAAAATTAATGAATCAAGCAACCAAACAAAAATGAAGTTTGAATGACCTCTTGAATACACAACATGTGATCCGCACTCGGTGTTGAATGGCACAAGAATCCTCTTGATAAGTTTAGAATGTTCTAAGAAGAATAAGATTTGAAAAGCTCAATAGCCTCTCGAATATATCTCAATAATAAACTTGTCAAAAAAAGATTTACAATGAATAATAACCAAGTATTTATAGGACAAGCCTAAAACCTTAATTGTACCGAAATTAACTTACTAAAATAACAAAAGATTGTAATAAATTAGAATCCTGGTGAAATAAGAAAAATTTGGAAAAAAGAAATTTCTACCCATAATTTGCTTTATGCGGCCACATAGTTCAATTCTATATGGTCGCATAAAAGAGTCATATGCTTTCCTTTTGCTCGTGGTAAATAGGCATGCAACCGCATGCTCATGACAAATATTGGTCGCATAGTTGTCCTCCAAAGCTTCATCCTCCGTTGCTTGAATCAAGTTCGTCCAATCCGATTTCGATCTCGATCCTAACATGAAACTTGCCTCTATTCCCGTGTAGATCATGACATCATCCATCGTTGCTTGCACCAGTAATCTCATTGCCTAAATTACCCGCTTTGCCCTCAATCGCGTAATCGATCCTCATTCGATAATCAACGAGTTTCGACTTGGCTTCGTAGTCTCAACTCCTGGATCATATCATTAACATGCCAAATACCAAGTTACATGTTGGGCTCGGGAGCCAGGACGAACTGGTTCACAGTAATTCGAGCAAGTGTCTTGGAGTTGAGAAAGAAGCCTATGCGACCGCAAAGGGAAAAGGCATGTGGTCGCATGCCTATATGCAGGACAAAAAGGCAGACATTCAACTTGATCGATGCGACCACATAGATTTGTACTATGCAGCCGCATGTACATCCGGCTGGAGAAATTTTTCTTTTTCTCGAGTTTCCTTATTTCATTAGAGTTTTAATTTGGATGGATATTTTATGTAATCTTTTAGCATCAATTTCGTGTAGACTAGGGTTTTTATAGTTTCTTATAAATAGTTCTCATATTACTCATTGTAAAGATATATTATTTTGGTGATTAATATCATAATTGAGGTTTCCTTCTACATTGGTCTTGATTGAACTTTCGAACTTATCAAATATTTTCAATATTTGTGGGGTTCAAAATCTTAGAACTTATCAAATGATTAGGCACATTTGTGGCGTTCGTAAATCGAGGTTCTTGATACCACATATCAACGGGTCTAAGGTTTAATATACATTAGGTTCTTGATTTGTGAGACTCGAGTCAAGATTCTACCATATACAACTTGAATTTGGGTTTTCCTGGCTTTTTCGAACTAATTCTGCGAGTTCCACGCGATTTCCCATCTTCGGTTCTCATCATAAGAGGAAGTGACACTGATGAGATTGGTATATGGTTGTCACCATGCTTTTCATATGGAGTACCAATAATCAACTCAAAATCTATGGCTAAAGAGTAAGCGTGGTCAAGAGTAGTGACACCCCGAAGGAAAAGCTCACGCCTAATATCATCTCTTAGACCTTGTCTAAACCTACTCAAAGTCAGAGTTTCATCCTCAATGACATGACATTTCTATGACATTTCATTCGAAATTCCTCAAATTGAGCAATATACTCAGTTACTAACCGATTTTCTTGTTTAAAGGCGGTCCATTGAGTAAAAATTTCAAAATCTAAGCAACCATCAAAAGTATGAGCATCTATTTTATTGTTTATAAAGAAACGTTCCTTATGACATGGAAGAAAAATGTGACTATGATGGTCAAAATCTCGTTTTTGCTTATGAACCTGACCCATATCCCTACGATCATGTCAAAAATATTTTTGATCACTTTGTCGACAAAGATTTTGTCTATTATAGGACATTTCAAAATTATCAACATCATTCGAATGAGGAATTTGCTTAAAATTGTTCAAACAAGTAGTTATGCTCCTACTCTATTCAAGATTAGCAGCCATCTCAGTTTGGACATCCGCTAATTGAGTTTGGAACTGTTGTTGGTTAGTAGCAAGTTGTGCTAATTGTCTGGTGAGGGCATCAAATTGGGATGGGTCCATGGTCAGGTTATTAGAACTAGATATGATAAGACGATCACTACGCAACTACATGCAACATACTACCAGCTAAATAAAGTGTCCTATAGCTAGATTCGACAAAACGACTACTATACAATTGCATGTAATGAACGAAATGAAGTGCATGAAGAGATCAATAAACAACTCGTTTTAAACTGAAAACAATTTTATCTTATATATATATATATATATTGGGATTATGTAAATTCAAATTTGACAAGCTAATATTGTTGATACAATTTAAAATTGCAAAGCAAGGGTCAAATATTAGTCAAAAATCCAATCACGTAAAATAAGTTGGGGTAAAATGGGAATTGAACAAGAAATTCGGTCACGTGAACTTAATGTAAAATTATGGAAATTTGACAAGTTAAGGGATTCGGTCACGTGAACTTTAGGTAAATTAGAATAATAACAGCACAAAGAAATTAATCGATGTATTTTTTAAAATAAACAGTAATATAAACCGACCATAAATAAAACAGAAACTCCTCGTTGTTAGTTGAAGCAGCCGAGCGAATCAACAAGATCGTTGAAGTACCGAGCCAATCAACAAGATCATCGAAGTACCGAGCCAATCAACAGGTTAAAGATATACCTAAAAAAAGGTTAGAAATACTTTTTTCCACTTTTTTCACACTTTTTTTCACTAAAAGTAAATATAAAAATAGGAGCCCAAACCGAGGCACAATTACACCAATCAAATTAACTTGACAAAACTGAGGCCCAAAGTTAAACTAAAAAAAAAAACCAACTTACAAGGCCCATAATACTAATTAGAGCCCAACTCAAAATCAAATACTCAGGCCCATAAACAAATTACATGGCCCAAAATCAAATTTAAACTTTCAATACCGCAGTCCAAGTTGAAAAAAACCCAATTGAAATAAAAACCCACTGCAACCAAATGGAATTCCAGTGGAGAAGATAAGAGGAGTAGGTGGTAGTGGTGATGACGGACGTCGGTGCTGTGAGGATGACTGGTGGTTGGTGTCCTTGGGTGCCACGAGTGGAGATGGCGAGAGAAGACTGGCAAGCGAGCCGCAGGTACGAAAAGTGTCTAGGCTCTGCTCGACGGTGTTGCTGTGGTTTAATTGAGAGGTGTCGGTGATTGTGAAATTGTTTTCTTTTCCTTTTTTTGTTGTGTTGGCGATGAGATTGATGGGTTGGTTTGGTTGGAGTTTCGAATTTCGAAGGAATGTTGGGATGAATTTTGGTTGGTGTCGAGCATGCAGTGACGGGTTTGCAGCTTTGGGCGGTGTTTGGTGGCCGACGGCGATGTTGCATGTTATTGGCTGTTTGGTTGTAATCGATAGTAGTGCTTTGTGTATTGTTGTGTCGTAGTCGGGATGTGTTTGCGGGTTGTGAAGACAGGCAGCAATAACTTACAGCAATCTCTTGAACAGTGAGACGACAGGTGCCTGGGTTTTGAGAAGATGACTGGAAGAAATTTTCTAGATTGTAGACGAAATATTACCTAAGTTTTGGCTCAGATACCAATTTGATGTAGAATTAATAAGAGAAAAACAAGAAGAAGAGAAGGCATGGGAAGAAACCGTGAAGAAGAACAAGGGAAAAGAAAACGTGGCAGCCGCCAATCATAATTTTCATTCACACATTACTGTCTAAATTATAATGTCAAAACCATATAAATAAAAAAAATCTAATTAAGTGATGGGTTTGGCCCAACCCACTATTATAAGCTCAATAATAGAAAACATAAATGATAAAGCCCAATAACAATAAAATTAAGATTCGATGATGTCCACATCAAACATTGTATTGAATTTCATAGGCATTGGTCGATGAATTAAATTGTTATCAACAACCAAATCCAAAGGCTTGACCTTAAAATAATGTGGGCCATTAGAAGTAGTTTAAAAAATTAATGTTGTTCACGGCTCATATATATTACCTCTGGATGGCTTTGAGTCTTGCCTATTTTAACCTTTTATTGGTCCAACTAAAGCTTAACCTAACCTATATATATATATATATATATGCTATCTTTGCCCTAGCCTAATGAGAACCATGGTACGGGAGCTTGTAAGGACAATGACCCTTTGATTGTGGAGGAAGAACCAATTACTAGGTAACAAGCAAATAAGGTCAAAAAAGTCATGGGATTACTTGTTCAAGCTATGTTGGATGAAACACCGATTACAACAAGCAAAATGACAAGTTTCATATTGGGCTTGGAAGACGGAATGCTACCGTATAGTATTATGTGTACGGTCGCATGCATCATATCTCCACCAAAGTGAGGGCAGAAGGTTGGCCATTGCGACCACATGCAATAAACCTATGCAACCGCATAGGACAATTCTAAGCTCATCTTTTCAAAATTTCGCCTAGAATTATATTTTAGTTAAAAATCTTTCATGGTATCTTTTTGATATCTTTTAGATATAATTCTCTTTTTAACTAGGTTTTATGGATTCCATATAAATAGGATTAATCTTTTTATTGTAAAAACACACAATTTGAGAGATATTATTGCAAGAAAATTGCTTGTGGCGTTCAAAAATTGAAGTAAGGTTCATAAGTTTTGTGATCAATGGGTCAAGATATTGTTGGCGATTGTTTTGGTTCTTTAGTTCAATAATTTATTAGGTCGAGTTTTCAAACATTGATTTTTGACTTTCTTGGGTTTGATCTAAATTGTCGTGGATTTCGTAGCTTCAAGCCTTCAATTGCTACATGAGTTCACATCAATTGGTACCAGAGCTTAGGCCAATGTTATATCATTTAATTCTTTGTTTTTTTTTTTTTTTGTTTGAGTCTTCATCTTTGTTCTTCGTGTCCTTCATCGTTTGGCTAATTCAGTCCAATTAAAATACAAAAAATAAATAAATTAAAAAGTTGTTTGTGCGCTAAATTAGTACCTAAATCAATTCTTTTTCGATTTTTTGGGCTCTTTGAATTCTCATACATTTATTAAAAAATTGAAATTTACAAAAAAAAGTTTCATGTCTGAATTCAAGAAAACACATTCAAAGTTCAAATTCATGCTTTCTTGAATCAATGTAGATCACTTTCCTTACTCAATTCTTTGTTTGAATTTCATAATGGTTGAATTTTTTGATTTAGATCGACTTAATTCTTTGAAGCACTTGCAAGGAAGTATTGAGTGAAAAAAAAAAGAATGGTGAGACTCATAGAGGGAAAAAGTCAAATTGAGTGATACACGAGTGTACACACGTGAAGTAGATATTATTCTAAATTTAGGATGTTTGACATAGATGATTCTACGTCAACTGGGAAGAATATTCAAGTCATCATGACAGAGGAGATAATATGACGATTTGAAAGGTTATTTGGTGGTATGAGAGATATGATGGATAGGCAAGAGGCGTGAATGGAGAGGCAAGACACATTACTTGTCAATTTGCATAGGGAACAACCTAGAGAAGTTCCTAACATAAAGAGGCAAGGTAGGCGGGATCCTAGAGCGGATATTGGAGGTGAAAATGAAACAGGTAGTGGAATTGATGGTGTTGCATTAGTGGAGGTTGAAATAAGAACCATGCGGAATATAGAAGATATGCATATTATGAGGTCTAGAGATTATATTGGAGATGGAGTTGATGGAAATATGGAAAATATTAAAATCACAATTCCTTCATTCAAATGAATGAGCGATCAGGAGGCATATTTGGAGTGGATGAAAAATATTAAAATCACAATTCCTTCATTCAAAAGAAGGAGTGATCCGGAGGCATATTTGGAGTGGAAGAAGAAGATAGATTTTATATTTGATTGGCATAATACTCGGAGGAGAAAAAGGTAAAACTTGCTATCGTTGAGTTTACTAATTATGATATCATTTGGTGGGATCAAATAGCAACATCTAGGAAGATGAATCATGAGATGATTATTGAAATATGGGGATAATTGAAGGCTATCATGATGAAGAAATTCGTTCCTAATCATTACTATAGGGATTTTTATCAAAAAATACAAAGTCTTTATCATGGATATAGGAGTGTGGATGATTATCACAAGGAAATGGAGATTTCCATGATCAGAGCCCGATTTTTGAATGGTTTGAAGCTAATGTGGTAGAATTACAACATTATACGGAGTTGGAAGACATGATTTATGTAGCTATGAATGTAGAGATGCAGTTGAAGAGAAATTGAGTAGCTAGATACCCATCGGGTTTTTGAGTTCTAAATCTTCTTGAAAACTAAAGTGGGATAATAATAGAGGCGATGAGGCTATTTTAAAGAGTAGAATTGAGTTATCGAAGGGAAGAGGAGAAGTTATTAGCAAAGCGACACCCAAACTAGATCTTAAACCCCCTAAGAATTGGGATATCAAATGCTTTAGGCGTTTGGGTCGAGCTTGCAAATGTTGTTTCTCGTCTTTCTTGGGTTTGATCTAATCTGTCTCAGGTTTTATAACATCAATTTCTACATGGGTTCGCATTGTAGTCATTTTGTGTATGATTTGTTAGAAAAAAGAAGGGGAAAATGTGTGCATACAGAGAGAGAATTCAGCAGCCTGTTTGGTATAGAAAAATGTGTGGCTTCCCTTTGATTTTGGTATCCTCTTTTGCCTTTTTCATTGTTTCTTCTTTCTTTCCTTTTTTATTACAAATCATCACAGTTATCTTATCCTTTGTGAGTGAGATTGAGGAGAAACTGAGATGAATATATTAGTTGTGGATTGTAGCCATTTGGATTGGTTATTTGGTAGAGAAAGATAATGTGAAATTGAACCCCAAAAATACCATTTTGAAGAACGTTGGAGTGAAATTCTGCTAAATTAGCTTTCCGAACCTATACTAGTAAGGGATGAGATTATTCTATGTTTTGGAATTAGATCCTGCCTACCTAGAATAATAATTAAGAACCATTAATCAAAAACCAAAACAACAATGATCAACTAGGTTATAGGAGAATTGAGGTTGGGTGATTAAATGGAAATACAGGGGTGGCAAAGCATATCTTTCTAATAATTCAATTCTTTTATCTCTATTAATTGGGTTGGGTTAATACATAATCCCCTCACCCCCATTTACAAATAGTTTGGTCTTGGGTTGTAATCAAGGGTGGTTATGGCAAAGGGTGTTGCTGATATGGTGGTTTAAAGAGGTGGTCGTGATGTTGGCATAGATGATAGTGATGGTAAATACGGCGTAATATCGTGTGTTTAACGTATTACACTGTACATAATGATTTCGATGGTAGGGAAAGCAATGACATTGAAAGTGTAACACAACTTGTTACAAAAGTTACACTTGAAGTAATGGCGTCAACGGTGGTGATGGTGACATGTACTTAATACAGTTTGTTACACTTATGTAATGGTGTCAACGTCAACAACGGCTCAACATAGTTTGCTGCAAGTGTACTTAAAAAGGACATAACATAATTTTTTACAAGTGTTACAAAATATGTAACACGTAATAGCCCAAGAATAACTAACCAAGAGGGGGTGAATTGATTTTTTAAAAAATTTTCAAAAAATAAACTTAATCAAGCAAGTAAAAAACACGTTAATCAATTAACAATCGTAAGCAAATAAAAGCAAGTAGATCAATCACATAATGAATATAAATGAAATAACAATAATTAAAAGGGTAGAGAGGATGCAAACGATATAATTGTGAATGTTCGTTCCAAAGCAATGATCTACATCCTCCATTATCAAGTTCTCCGGCACGAGTAAGACATTTTCACTAGATTGATTGATTTGTGATGCAATTCAACTCTTTACAATGCTTTCAATAACTTAAAAACAAGGAGTACCGATATTTATATAATATCGAGCTTTACATGACCTCAATATGACCCATACTATTTAGCTTTACTGGATCTCAACACTCACACGGTGACTTACAACAAGGAGTATCGATCTTTATATTGTTGGGCTTTCACAGGACCTCAATACGACCCACAAATTTAGAGTAAATGATTTTACAATGAAAAGTCTCTTTGAATAATGATACAAATGAATGAAGTATTATGAGAGGCTAACACTTCAATGGATATCAACAAATGATAGGTGATAGGTCAAGTGTTAGATAAAAAACTTTGATATATATGATAATTAAAAATTTGATTCAATCAATCAAAATTTTTCAATAAGAAGATAAAGAAGAAATAAATGCAATATAAGTTTAAAAATTTTCTTCAAAATAAATCTTCCTTTTATGAGTAATAGAAATAAGTTAAGTACAAAAAGAGAGATAAAAAATTTAATGAAGATGATGATTAAAGAGTTTGAATCAATCAAAGTTTTTTATATGAAAAAAAAAAATGAAATGAGTGCAAATGTAAGATTAAAGAAATCTCTCAAAATATATCTCACTTTGATGAGCTTGAAAGTCTGTTTAAAGACTAGAAAGATTGAGGGTATTTATATGGCTCAAAAAGCAAAATATTCTGTCGAACTGAACAACCAACCGGACGACTAAAATAGTCGTTATGCATATGAAATCTAATGGTCAAAAATCAGACCATCGAATCAACCAAACGTCCGCCTTTCATAAATTTATAGAGAAAAATTTTGCAAAACTTTCTTGGGATTTGGATGACCAAGTGGATGAGCATCTGGACATCCGGTCATTTCAGCCAATTTTCATGTTTTAGACTCCATTTGATCCGATTTGAATATTTTGACAAATTTAGATTTTTGGAAGGTGTTTTCAACTAGTTTTCAAGATAAATAATGCTTTAAAAATATGATTTAAGTTCAAACATTATTTGGAAAATTAATTTTACTTTTGATCAAAAAAATTTATGCAAATGATAATCAAAATAGCTTTTAATGCACAAAGTGATTTTCAAGCTTCTATCATTCATTGCTAATAATCAAAGTATAAGTACCTTTACATTGGAACTAAGAAATCTAGTCTTTGATCTTGTTCGAAATTCGGCTTATAGGCTCTCATCTTGATCTTCCGTTGACGTTTGACTCTTAAACTTTTGATTTTGATCTTCTTTGACATTTGTCTTATAAGATCTTTTTACGGCGATCAATTAATTAATCATTGGATGCTTTGAAGATTATAATTACTTTAAATTTAATTGATATTAAACAATATTAACTTGTTTGTTATAATCAAAATTTTTAGGTTATAATCAATAAGTAATTATTTTTTGTTTTCGCTTATCCATTTCAAAATATTTTAGGTCAATTGGCGAGATTCGTGACTTAATACAACATAACATAAGTCGAGTGGACTATGCATGTAAGACTGTGTGTCAACTAAAATTAGCATATTGTCACAATGAAAATTAGGTGACACGTTGCATTTTTACAAGAAACATAGCACTAACAATCCCATGAAAAGGTCCAAGTTGGAGATGGTCGAGTGGATAGGGTTGTTGGAAAGTATGAGGTGGATGAGAATTGATTTTTATCTTGGTTTCATGCTTACTTGATTTATTTGCTTAATTAGACATTTAACTTATAATTTTTTTTTCAAACCTTTGTAAAGTAGATAAGACTGAATCTGATATTATTTATGTTTCTTTCATTTACATGAAACTGTTAAGACTTGATACAACTCATGTTTAATACACGTCAAGTTTAGTTTGATACGTTAATTTTCATGGTTTGATATGGGTTAGCTCATATAAGATCGACACACGTGGATCGATTATTTTTTATCAAAATTCTTTTAATATAAAGAATACAATTTCTTCGAGAATAATGATAAAAATTGAACCTTTTACGCGAATCATGTGAGTCGTACACTATTTTATGCTAAGAAAACCGTTATGTTACACTTTATATAACCGTTTCGATGGTACGGATAGCGATGGCAGTGAAAGTGTAACACAACTTATTACAAAAGTTACACTTGAAGTAATGGCGTCAATGATGGTGGTGGTGACAGCTATTTAATATAGTTTATTACACTTTATGTAATGGTGTCGACGACAACGACAGTGCAACATAAGTTGCTGCAAGTGTACTTAAGAAGGGCATAACATAACTATTTACAAGTGTTACAAAAAGGATAACAAAAATTTTAATAACACAAGTATGAACAATATTTTTTGTCAAAAAACAAAAGAAACCTTAAACGATAATTTATTAATTTAAGCTCACGTCTGGGCTTGCTAAAAAGCAACTTAAAATTAGGATTTTACCGTTAAAAGGAAATTAGCATTTTTTTTTATGCATTACAATTTCAAACTTTGCAGAGAAGTAGCAGACCACATTTCAATCTTTATCAGGCCAAAATTACCACATTTCCCCTCAACCAACACACTCACATCCTCGTTAATTGAAGCCCCACCTACCACAATCAATAAGCAACACTATATTCCCCAAATCACTGTTCTTTATTCCAGCTGTTTGAAAATACATCAGCACTGTCGAAGCAAAATTGAACGTGATCGGACGCTTTAAGGAAGCTCCCTAAAGGTGAATTCCAAGGTAACCATAGCTGGAAACCATATTGAAAAGGACAACGCCTACCGTTCGAGAACACTCCAGTATAGTCGTTTAGCCGTCTACAAATACAAAGTTGCACATGTGATTCATCACTCATCCGCACATATGGATCCATTTTTCTCTTCGATAGGTGTATAACATGCCATATGTATACATATGTAAAATTTACTTCTGTGTATATACACCCAACGAACATTTCTCCTATTCTTGAAAATCCCTAACTGCCTAATGGCGGTCTCTCACCAGTCGATGTTTGAAAACCCACACCTACACACAGACATATATGACTATGATCTCGCAGGTGCATTTTTTTCTCGTTGTGTTGCCGTAGATGACTTACTATCCACAAGCAGCCACCTCCAGTGCCGCTCCTGCGAAGACCAAATTACCTTCCCGAAAGAATGTGCAATAGAACTCAATTGAGAACAAGATTTTCGTTATTACGTGTGAGACAGTCCTCACAGAAGGACATCGGAATGGGAAGTGCTTCACGAAACATGGTTGGAAAACACTAATTCACTTGTTCAACTCGAAGTTCGGCCACAATTGGAACAAACAACAGTTTAAAAATCATTAGGATGATTTTTGTCTGAAATAGAATAGACTGGAGGAATTGCTTTATTGTAGTGGTATAGAATACAACCCTAGTACGGGCAGAATTGTCGCGTTCAAGGAGTGGTGGGGTCGAAAGATCAAGGTACAATCGTTTCGATTTTCGACAAACTGAATTGATGGTCAACTACTATCTCGTTCTAGAAATTGTGTTTTGATGCTTTGTGCATGTGATCCTCAATATTGCAGTTTGCGGTCCTGTCATTATGTAATCGACTATCAGTGAGGTAACTAAAATTATTCGGGAGACCGATAAATTTTGTATGCTAATACTATCTACTTTTGTCCAGTAAAGAATTGCAACAAATGTTTTATCAAGATGCAATGGTTTGATTTTGTCATACTATCTATTTGAAAAGTGAACCACCATCTATATAACGTTGTGATTACTTTTTCATACCCTCTATCACAGGAGAACAAAGATTACAAAGAAATAAAAAACAAAGACTACAGAGAGGTCTACGGTTACAAAGCTTAGTTCGGGGACACGTTTGACAGCGAGAAGTATGCAATCACACCAACAAAGTTGTGTAGAACTAGTTTTAAGATTTTCAAAGATAGCGAATACGAAGACCAACATGACGAGGTACCATTCGATGATGAGAGCAACGACTCTAGTGATGAGGCCGATACAACGGGATGGCTGGTGCTAGAATGGATCTTTCCGATCTGCGAAGTGGCAATAAACATAAAATGGTGAACAAGATCAAAAAAAGAAAAGAAGAAAAAAATATCAGCACGAGAACTTCCTACTCTGTTGATCGCACGACCAAGGTAAGAGAGAAGGCCGCGTTCAAAATTGATAGTTTAGTTGGTCCTACTGTCCCAGACGCGAAGTCATGCTTGAATGAGTTGTTCGGGACGAGCAAACTTAAAAAGAAAACTGATCTGTATTACTAGTCATGCATGTTCCTTTCCTTTAGGCGTAATCGAGAGATATTGGAGATGCAGGACGACGTAGATGAAAATTTTGAGTTGATTGAGTGGAACTGGAAGGAGTATAGAAAATCAAAACCATAATGAGTGTGGAGAATTCTATGAAAAACAATTTTCTGCGAAATGTGTTTGATGTGAAAACATTTGTCATTATTATTATCAGTTCTTGTACGTATGCGTTGTGCACTTATGCTTGCTATGTCACTAGCATTGCAGAAGAGCTAGATTCACATAGATTTTTTACAAGCATATCTAGACCAGATCCCAACTACAATTACAATGCTGAGAATCACATACCAATCACATGATGCCCGCATCTTGGCTCGTTCTATACACAACCCTGATATTGATTTTCCACAACCAGCAGCGAGAAAATATTATATGGTTGACTCGGGATCTGCCCATCGACCTGGGTACATGGCTCTTTATAAGGGGTCCAATATATTGTACCATTTTCAACAATTTTATGATGGAGACACCAGACGTAGGTACAAATTTCGAAATGCGTGTGAGAAGTTTAATTTCAGACACTTGTTTTGTAAAAATGTAATTGAACGTGCATTCGGAATTTGGAAAAGTTAATGGAAAATTCTCGATCGTATGCTGAGTTATAATTTTGAGAGTGCAGAATGATGTTGTAATAGTAACTATGGGTATTCATAACTTTTTTCGACTGGCTGGGGTGGTCGACGAAGCGTTTACGAGAGTGGAGATAGATCCTGATGCTACAGAGGTGGAGCTTCCGAACAAACATGAAGAAATTGCAGTTGAAATGAATGCACCGAAAATGCCATCAAATGAGTGGGATCGATTTCGCGCTTATTTGGTACAACAACAATGATAATGGGTGCTTATTTAAGCGAAGCAAAATTACGATTACATTATTGATGACATAACGGTCATTATTTACACTGCTTGTCATATTTGAAAAGTTAGAACAAAATTGTTTTCGAACTTGATTTACTGATTTAATGCGTATTTCTGTCTGCATTGTCTCAGTTACTACGCATGTGACCGTTTAGCACAATTAGTACTCATCATTATGAATAAATGGTGAATATATTACATTCAAAATTATGAAAATGGAACACTTGCCAATGGTGGGCCACCCTGATATTGACTTCAAAATCAATCCTCATATTATCCACGTTAGCAGGAGGGTAAAATAGTGATTCTTTTACATTTTTAAGCATGAAATTGGACCAATTGCTAATGGTCAGCCATATTGATTTGATGTAAAAATCAATTCTCCAAAATGCTCAATCCCGCCCAAACACACTCTAAGTCATTTTGTGAATTATCCCATTTAAAAATTAATTACCTTACTATTCATTAGCTATTACCGTTTCTCAATATTTCATGAAATAATGAAAGATCTCGAGCTACTATTGTTGACCTCAAAAAAACTCAAGCAAAATCTTAGTCACATTTTCTATACGTTGGCATTACCTACACACTAGAACAACAATTTAGGAGGCAAGGCTGTCGATTGAGAAAAGGTCCAGCTACCGTTTGCATTCTAACGGTCAAGTCAACGGTCTAATGAAATATAATATGAGTGCAGGAGATGGGAGAGGAGATTTTTGCTAGGGTTAGAAATCATACATTTAATTGTGAATGGACTCACCTATATATAGAGAAATGAGACAGACAAAGTGGGTGCTAATGAAATGGGCCCAAATCTAAACCCAATATGCAATTGCTTAATAAAATATGTCTAATCAATTGAATAGTCGATGTCACGTCGACATATGGGACCCTCTCGGTCTAAGCATGTCACGTAATTTATAAGTGTAACAATAGTTCTCCAAATTTGAATCGTACATTCAGGTGCAGGTAGAACTTTAAAATATAAGCTATCGTAGGTCCAATAAACGAGGACCTACGAACTGCCTAAAAAATATGCATCGATCTCAAATAGGCGATGACTTATGAATTGCCTTAAGAATATAAACCACTCCAATAATTGAGGACTTATGAATTACCTCAGAAAATATGTGTGTGATCTTTAATAAGCAAGGATTTGCGAATTGCCTCGAAAGATGGATACTGCATATAATTTGTCCAAATTTCGACAACATCTACTCTATAATATGGACTAAACCAATTTGTAATACAACATAATATCTCCACCACACATATATAAAATAAATTGGGATCCATTTGCCCCCACAAATTACTCATGAAGATAAAGTGAATAATGCCGTATCACATTTCTCCAAGATATATTATGTAGAGAGCATATCATGTATCATATGAGGTCATATGCTTGCACAACGTAGTGTAATAGTAGTGCTATAGTAAAGCAAGTAACAAGATGTCGATAATAAAATAAAAATGAAGATAACGTTGTATATGTATTTGCTGATGAAAATATTTTCATGTCTCATGGCATGCTAGAATAATGTGGCATGCGTACATGACAACAATAATATAATGAATATACTAGCAGTAATAATGCAATGATATTAAGATACTAGTATCACAATAGTTTCTCAAGTCTGAGTTGAATACTTATATGTAGGTTAGACTTAAAATATAAACCACTTTGATGAAGCTGATGTAGAGACGAGACTGAATATATAAGCAGTTGTGATAAGCTGATGTAGAGACGTAACTAAATATAAGTAGCTATACTGATACCGATGTAGAGACTCTAAATATAGAATCAGCTATGATGAAGAGTCATCCTTGTATGGGGTGATGCACCTTATCAAGGGCTTCCTCCATGGTGAATGGTTCATCCATTCACGATGGAGGGTATTACTTTCGACAGAATTAGAGACGACCCCTGTAGGGGTGTCCATGCCTCGCTGATCGAAATGGACATCCTTGGAAGATGTGACCTCATGAGAGATATTATGCACCTCATCAAAGGTTTTCTCCATGGTAGATGGTTCATCCTTCGAGAGCAGAGTATCACTTTCTACGAAATTAGAGATGGGGGTGTTCGTGCCTCGCCGATCAAAATAGACTTCCTTATCACGTACCTCGTGGAAGATATCACGTACCTCATCAATGATATCATCCATGGTGGATGGTTCATCCATGGAGAGCATCATCTTCGATGGAATCAAAGGCAACCCCTGTGAGGGTGTTACGGGCCTTGCCTATCGAAATGGATATCCTTGGAAGAGGTGATCTTGTGAGAAGTATAACGCACCTCGTCAAGGGCTTCTTCCATGGTGGATGATTTATCTATGGAGAGCATCATCTTCGATGGAATCAGAGGCGATCCCCGTGGGGGTGTTACGTGCCTCACCAATCGAAGTGGACATCATTGAAAGAGTTGACCTCGTGAGAGGTATCACGTACCTCATCAAAGCTTCTTCCATGGTGGATAGTTCTTCCATGGAGAGCATTATCTTTGATGGAATCAGAGACAATCCATGTGGGGGTGTCACGTGCCTCACCAATCAAAGTGGACATCCTTGGAAGAGTTGACCTTGTAAAATGTATCATACACCTCGTTTGGGCTTCCTCCATGGTGTTTGATCTAGCCATGGAAGGCATCACCTTCGATGGAATCAAAGGAGACCCTTGTCGGGGTGTCCGCGTCTCGCCTATCGAAGTGGATATCCTTGGAAGAGGAAATCTCATGGGAGGTATTACGCACCATGTCAAAGACTTCCAGGTTGATGGTTCATCCATAGAGAACATTATCTTCGATGGAATCAGAGGCGACCCATGTAAGGGTGTCACGTGTCTCGTCTATCGAAGTGGAAATCCTTGAAAGAGATGATCTCGTAGGACATATTACGCACCTTGTCAAGGGCTTTCTCCATCCACCCATGGAATACATCATGAATAGCGATCGACTAAGCTAATGTGCTTAGGAGAATATATGCTAGGCTAAGTAGGTGCGCTTAGGATAATGGTTGACTGACAGAGAACCTTTGATTAGGGTACAATTGATGTAGAGGTGCGATAAGTTCTCCGAAGATAGATGGAGTTGAAATTTAACCGAAACATAGGCGTAATGAGCTCTTTAAAGATAAATTCAGTTGAAATATAGCTGAAGCAGATGTGTAATTAGCTCTTTGAAGATAAATTCAGCTAAAATATAGCTAAGCTCTGATAAATACAGCTACAATGCAACATCTCGTAGAGAGAGAAATGAATATCGAGCTAGTGCCTCGTCTCGAACTATCACAAACTTATAAGTTGGACTCAAAACAAAGAGGTTTTATAGTTGTGCTCGACGACAGTAAGGTGAGAAATAAGTATCTTACGAAACCAGAAATAAGTATCGATGAGGCGGGGAATAAACATCCCGCGAATGACTCTCGAACTATTGGAGTGTTATACTAGGCTCGACGATAGTAAGAGGCGAGGAATAAGTATCTCGCGAAACCAGGAATAAACATCTGGTAAGGTGGGGAATAAACATCCCACGAATAGATCTCCAAATATTTGAGTCGTATGAGCTGGCCTCGAATAGACGAGATCTTATAGTTAGGTTCGAAAATAATAAGAGGCAATTAATAAACATCTCGTGAAACTAGAAATAAATATCTAGCAATTTGCCTCTTCATTTTTCAAGGAACAAATATTCCAAAATATGCCGAATCTTCCTTTATTCAAAGAATGGGGACCCAAGATTTAATTTCTTCATTTATTTAAGGAACGAGGACTTCAAGAAAGTTCGTGATAATAAAAAAAATCTATGAGCTATGGATCACCATGAGCAATTAGAATGATCAATGGAGCCTTTGAACAAGAGGATTCCAAGCTAAGCAATTTATCAAACATTTAGCGTGCACTTGAAAAAATAATTCCTTTTGGCATGACTGATATTTGTAACCCCATCCCCGACACCATCAAGAATTAAAATAGCATATTTCACGTACTTTCATAATTTGTCATCATGGATATTGTATTAATTCATGAACACATCAGATAATATATCACTGTAAATTTAAAATGCAAATAAAAGAATTTTGCCACCTCAAACTCAAATTTTGCCATTAAATATCTTCAATATTAAAGCCCAATAGCAATAAACAAACAGTTCACTTGGTGCTAAAATAGTGTTGCAAAACAACAATGAACGAATAAATGTGAACTAATAGATGGAATTTGATGGCTTTAAAATAAAAGCAAAATGGGCTCCCAATTTTTCCAACATGTATTCAATTTTGTAGTAGTTGGAGTACCTCTAAACTTGCAACAAGTGCGGCTGAAGAGATGGATATTGTCATCATCTTTGCCGGTTCGTCCTAAACCTGAGGTATCAATAGATGCCACGCTGGCAGAAGTGCCACGTCGGCGGATGCCACGATTTTGGATGTGTAAACAGTTGGCCCACG
>CAIGRN010166329.1:0-14116 GCA_903798345.1 Fraxinus anomala | reverse complement strand
CACCAAATAATTCGTCCAACATATTATCTAATCTAGGAATAGGATGACGATACTTTACCTTTATGTTATTGATGGCCCTGCAATCCATGCACATTCTCCAAGTTCCATCCTTCTTTGGCACAAGTAGGACTGGTAGGGCACATGAACTCATACTCTCCCTCACATACTCCTCCACTTGCCTTTGAAGTTCCTTTGTCTTCTCGAGATTATTTTGGTAAGCTGGTCAGTTTGGAATGACTGTACCGGGTACGAAGTCAATTTGGTGTTCAATACCTCGAATGGGTGGCAACCCACTAGGTACGTCCTTCGGGAATAGATTCCTCAAAATTGAGGAGTGACTCCTTGCACACCAACAAAATTATTTGTTGTCTTTCCACTATCGTTATTTTCAACTCACTTCTTTTTGGAAAGAAATCTGCTCTTAGTTTTTCTCTCCTCTTGGAAGACTCCACTTCTTTTCTTTAATGTGGCTCTTTTATCTTTTTCTTTCTTTTAGTCACCTCACTATTTTCTCTCTTACTTGCCAACTCATTTTTTCTCTCTTTTTCTCTAACTCTTTCCGTCTCTTTTCTTCTTCATTTTTCAGTTTGATTTGGTCTTCATACACTTGTGCCGGTGTTAATGGTGCAAGTGTAATAGACTTTTCACCCCTGACAAATATGTACCTATTTTTATACCCATCATGTATCACTTTCCTATCGTATTGCCATGGTCTCTACAACAAGATATAACTCGCATACATAGGTATTACGTCACACAATACTTCGTCTTGATAACTACCAATTGAAAAATTTATCAACATCCTTCTATTCACCTTAACTTCCCACATTCATTCAACCACTATAACATATAGGGCCTAGGGTGTTTAAGCATAGTTATTCCCAATTTTTCCACCAGATTAGTGCTAGCTACATTTGTACAACTCTCACCATCAATGATCATGCTACATACCTTATTATTGATGTGGCACCGTGTATGAAAAATATTTTCTCTTTGCTACTCCAAGTCATCTGCCTTGATTTGAGTGTTAAGAGCTCGCCTCATGACCAACAGCTTACCAACAACATATTCCACTTCGCCTCCATCACTAACCTCCTCCAATTCCGGCATGCCTTCATAATCACTCTCGTTATCACTCACCTCCTCTCCATTATCCCGCAAAATCATTGCTCTTTTGTTTGGACATTGAGAAACAATGTGCCCTTACCCCAACACCTAAAGCATTTGATGCCTCGACTCCTTGATGACTGAGATTCCATTTTATTGCTAGCATTTTCATCCATTTTCTTTGGCAATTCAGCTTCACCCTTAGAAGCAGCCCCATCTCCTTTGTTGTTGTCCCACTTCGATTTCAAAGATAAGTTAGAACCCGAAGCACTCGATGAGTACTTTGTTGTCCCTTTCCTCTTCAATTACCTCTCCACCTTCATAGCATGTATAGCATGTCTCCTAATTCCACATAGTGTTACAGCTCCACTACATTAGCTATGTCCCGATTCAACCCATTCAAAAACCTGGCCATGGTGGCCTCCCGATCCTCCTCCACATCCACATTATCTTCAACAACTCTATCTCCTTGTGATAGTCCTCCACACTCTTTGATCCTTGGTAGAGACTTTGTAGTTTTTTGATGAAGCTCTCGGTAGTAGTGATTAGGTACAAACCTCTTCCGCATGATAGCTTTCAAGCCCTCCCATAAATTGATCGGTCGTTCCCTATTTCTCCTTCTCATTGTCACCACTTGATCCCACCAAGTAATTGCATAGTCGGTGAATTCAAAGACCGCTATCTTCACCTTCTTCTCCTCCGAATAGTTGTGGCAGTCAAATATCAATTCAACCTTTTTCTCCAACTCAAAGTAAGTCTCGGGATCACTCTTTCCTTTGAAAGATGGAATAGACATTTTTATGTTACCCATATTCCCATCTACCTCGTCTCAAACCAAGTTTCTACCCCTTCGTTCAAGCCCAACTCTTTTATTTCTCATCCTATCTATTTCAGCCTCGATTACTACCTCCTCATCCACATGATTGGAATGAAATTTGAATCCAAGGAAGTAGTTATTGAATTTTACACAATAGATAACGTAATTGGTCGACAATTTTCGAGATAAATAATAATAAATATTCTTTTTTTTTTAATTTGACTTTTCACATAATTTTCTGAATTTTCGATTCTTTTTATCTTTTTGACTCGAAATTCAACTATGACACTGGCAAAGAAAACGGAAGTTGATTTGGACACAAAATGAGCACACAAATAGCTCTTTTATTTCTTATTATACCCATTTTAGCCTCGATTACTGTCTCCTCATCCACATCACTCCCATCATCATATTCTTCATGCACCTCCATCCTAGACTCCAGCCTACCCTGTCTTTGTATATTTGGAACTCCCATACGCAAATTGATAAGCTCCATGTCTTGTCTATTCAATCTATCCCCAACATCTTTAAATAACCATTCAAACATACATATCATCTCATCCGACATGTTGGTTTGGTTGGTGTTTCGACCTGGTGTTGATTTGTCCTTATCAGACATCCTAAATCTAAAATTTATTTCTGTGTCACAATTGTCCACTCGTATATCACTCAATTCGACTTTTTCCCTTTATTGATCTCACCACTTTGCCTTTTTCCACTCAATGCTTTCATCCAAGTGCTTTAAAAGACAAATTCGAACTCAACCAGGAATTATTCTTGTAGAATTCAAATTGGGGTTTTGGGTGAATTTTTTTTTTATTTTGAAAACTCGAGAAAAAAAAAGGAATTGAATTGGGTGGTTGGAATGGAATTTGAATCCAAGGAAGTGTTTCTTGAATTTTACACAATAGATAACGTAATTGGTTGACAATTTCCGAGATAAATAATAACAAATATACTTATTTTTGAATTTGACTTTTCACATAATTTTCTAAATTTACGAATTTTTTTTTCAAATTTTTTTTACTCGAAATTCAGCTTTGACACCGACAAAGAAAACGGAAGTTGATTTGGACACAAAATGAGCACACAAACAACTTTTGAATTTTTGACGAAAAAATTACGGATCAAAAGACTTAAATAGAAAAACACGAGGAACGTAAGAAAAAGGAAATAAAGACTCAAACGAAAAAGGAAAAAGATATAACCTTGATTTTGGAGCCTAACCTCTGATACCAACTGATGTGAACCCACGTAATGAAGAACTACAAAACCCACGATTAGATTGAAATCAAACCCAAGAAAGCCAAAGTAATCAAAGTTTTGGATTTGATTCGAAAATAACAAATCAAAATAACCAACAATACACAAACGATATGTTGACCCTTTTGATTGAATATTTGAGAATCTCACCTGGTTGATTTGAAAAATCTTGATAAGTTCGTGATTTGTCCAACGAAGAACAAGAATTCGAAAGCAAATGTTGCGTTTTTCAATGGAAAGAATAAGTCATATTTATAGGGAACCCATCTAAACCCTAGTCTAAACAGAAATAAACTCTAAAAGATTACAAAAGATACCCAAAGTAGAATCCTAACATAATTAGGAAACTTGTGTCTCAAATAATACTATGCATCCACATAATATTATTACTTGCAGTCGCATAGACCAATTTTGGACTGCCCTGGATTTTCTGCAATAAGTTATGTGATCGTATAGCTTGGTTAACTATGCGGTCGCATAGTTAACTCGACCAGGCCCTCATTCCGTTACTTGAATCATGTTGATCCATCTAGTTTCTTCTCTCGAGCCAAACACGAAACTTGTTACCTTGCCTGTTAACTTCGACATTTCATCCATCGTAGCTTGAGCAAACAATCCCATTGCCTCTTTCACCGACTTTGCTCTCGATTGTGTCATCGGACCTCGTTCGACAATCAACGAATCCTTTCCCGGGCTTGATTTTGACACGCTCGAATCTGTGCTCACATCAAGGTATAATAATTTTCAACTTTTACTATATTTACTTATATTATAAACACTTTCAACTTCTACTACTGTTAAATAAGGTAACAAATTATCGCAACACTATATGATACAAACATTTATGCACTTAATTATCAGCTACAACTGGGAAAAATATATGTTGTCTCGAATGCAACGGTTAAAGATAACAAAAGTTAGTTTAAAAGCTCAAATGATGCAAAAAATCTGGACCATCACATGAAGAACAAAGATTGAAGAATTACATGAAAACAACTTGAACATCCTCTTGTCACAATACCGACTTACTCCATTTGATCAACTAGAGCAACACATGGATAAGAATATCAACATCAGTAAGATTTCTAAACATCAACTTTACAACCAGCAATTTCATACAATCTTCACAGTGTTTTATAGTTTTAAAATTTACTGCATACAAAATACATAAAAATAAATTCTCTTTCTTGTAGGTGTTATAGGTGTAGTTGTAGACATTGGACAAAAATGAACTATCCAAACCCATTTTGGTACAAAAGCCACTATTCAGGATGTTATATTGATAGACAAACAATTCCAAACAATGATGCTGACCTTATGGGATAGATTTTTTGAACGAGAATGCATTACAATCCATGAAAACCTTGCAAGCAGACCTGTCATCTGGGCTACTAATCTTAAGGTTTCTTCGTACAATGGTATGTTCAATTCGCACTCGTTCATTTATAACACTCTTACAAAATTGCAGAGTCACGTTCATTATTCTTTCTTCTCTTATGCAGGCATTACCTTTTCAACCAAAGTCAACAATACCTTCTACATCAATTCTGACATATTGGCTGTTGCAGACTACAGAGACTAGTACTCAAAATAAATAATCTTCCTGACCTTATCAACATGCATAGAAAAAAAAAGAATAGAACAATAAATTTTATAACTAATTTAATATTTATTTCCTATAGGGTGACAACTAACAAAGAAAGACTTAACAAGCTTACAGAAAATAAGCCATTTGTTACTATCAGCCCACCGAAACTATCGCCTCCAATTGAAGACAAATTCATACCAATTACCGACTTACTCGGAGTCTATCTTGCGGTAATTTCTAAATTATTTCTTTCAATATATATAAGTAACATAAATGCATTCTTTCTATATTATATAATAAACATTATCAAATGCTACACATTTTCCCTCTTACTATTTCTTTAACCTTTCTTTTCTTTTCAGAAGAAATTCTATTGGGTAAAAATGCATTGGAAAATCATTTCCAAAAATAAAATTTTTTGGTATATGTCCTTTAACAATTGCAAGAAAACATCGAACGTAGAGTTTGAACAAGTCTACAAATGTAGATTCTGCAAGTCTGAACATGCAAAAGCTATCCTAAGGTAACTTACAGCATTAAACATATACCTCATACAAAAAATATATAATACTTGCTTTGGAAATAAATCATCCATAGAGCAAATGCTTTTGTGCACCTCGAAGACAAATCTGGATCGTTAGATGCAAGCGTTATAGGAAACGCAGCTGAAACATTATTACAAAATATAGCCGATGACATAATGAACCATTTCCAAAAGGTAAAACCCAAGTTCTAAAACCCTCCAACATTAATTCCTTCAACACACCATCATTTATCTGAAGGTGACACAGAAATGCCAAAACCCTCCCGAATATCAATTTGAAATCACCTTTGAATTCAACTCTTTAGCTTCAATCACTAACAGTGAGCCTATAACTACAATGATTGAAACAAATCCTTTGAGTACAATTATTGATATGAGCAATTCAGCTGAAATGAAGGAATATTCAGACAATAAAGACACGAGAGGCAAAGAGAAAATGCACAATCCTGCAACTAAAGTTTCCACAAAAACCAAAGAAATAACTACAACAATTGCAAAAAAGGTCTCTCTTCCAAATATCAGATGAAATTATTGAAATAGGCTCGAAGCCGAAAAAGAGAGTTCACAAAGGCTATGAAACCGACGACCAGACCCACGTCTCCTGCCTAAAAAATGAATGAAAATCATCTACATTACTTTTGTAGCAGTTTGCATTGATGTAAGACAAGCAACCTCACATATCTGCAGTCATTTTCAGCTAGAACTCTACTAGTTAACAATGACTTGCAATTTTTGAGATTAAGAGGTGAAGAAATTGCAATGGGGTTTTTGTTTCGTTTTTTATCGTTTAGAATGTGAACATTGTGATCTTCAACAGTAATCCTTGTACATTTACTGCCAGTATATATCAACATATGTACTTTTGTAAAAGAACACTTCTGCAATCTATCTATTACATTTTGCTCTTTATTTAGCTTTGAAGTCTACAAACTTTTTAATATATAAATAAAACACAATATAGTTATATTCATATTATTATTTATTGTAATGTTGCTAAAAAAATATTGTATTTACAATTTTAATTCATTGCATTTAGCCAATAATGTAGCATTCCAACTAGGGGTGTCAACGAGCCGAAACTCGAAGCTCGGGTTTGGCTCCAGTAAAAATGGTTCGAGATTTTTTTTGCCTGAGCCGAACCGAACTTTTGTTCGGCCAAAAATGTTAGGCTCAAACCGAGCTGGCTTGATTTCTTTCTTTTTTAAAAAAAATATTCAAACAACGCAGGCAGCTCTAACACAGCTACCTACAAAACGCAAGCAGCTGAATTATTATTTTTTTAACTTTTTTTTTAAAACTTGGTTGAGTTAGCTCGGCTCAATTGGGCCGAAAATGGCCCATGACACGAGCCTACCTATGTGGTACGACGAGCCAAACGGGCTAGCTTAGGCTCGAGCCTTTGTCCCAAAATGGGGCTTGGCCCGAGCCTCGACATAATGGTTTTGAGCCACGAGCCAGCTCGACTCGGACTTTTTTTGGTCGAGCCATGGGTGGCTCAAGCCGACGAGCCATTTTGCCATCCCTAATTCCAACCATACGAACTACAAAATTCAAAACACAAAACAACTAGAAAGCCTTCTCGACATTACAAAACTTTGCTTTTTTAACTTATCGATTGAATTTAATCCTGGTAATAATATAATGAACTCGAATATAGGTGTCATCATCACTTTTGATACCTAATACGAATCACAGTTTTTTTAATATTTAAGACTGAAAGAAAAAATAGTTGTGTTTTATAATTAATGTAAAATCATTTTGGATATCAGTTCATGATTTTAAACAAATTTTAAATTAAATGGATATTTAAAACTTAAAATATTGTTATTATATTAATTAAAAGAAACTATAATAATGATTGAAATTAAATTTATTTTTAAATTTTTAGTTATGATAATATAACTCATATTGACACAACTGTGTTTTAAAATACCATTTAAACTTTCAACTACCAAACCCTTTACCTCCTTCAAAAAGAGAATTTCACCATCAATTTCCCAAATCACTAAATACTATTTCCTAACCTACCCAAGCCTTAGAAGACACTGCCACTGCCACCCAACTAATCCACCGTCAGAAAAGGTAAATCACTCAATCATCTCCCGAAGACGCTACTCTCCACGTTGTGCGAAAATGTGCTCTCCGCACAGCACGAACTGATGTCCAACGTGTGCGAAGACACGGATTGTCTCCACGCTATATGGAGATTAGGTCTCTCCGCTACGCACGGAGAGGAGGATCCCTCCGCGCTGCGCAGAGGTACAGTGTAGCTTGGATCTAATTTTTTCACCACGTGTGAAATCATACCATCAGAAATTTTTTTGAACATTGTCCAATTGTGGTATAATCAGTCAATGTTTTAAAAACCGACCTGGGCATCTACCCGGAAAAGGAAGAGGGTCGAGAGTTAAAGGGTCGAACTGGGGTCGAACCGGTATCGAACCGGATGACAAAATAAATAAATAAATACACAAATAAACTATAAAAGATCATAACTATAATAGCTTTTTTAATTTTAGTTCACTAATTCAAAGTAAATATAATCCATGTTCATTAATTAGATTTATTATGGTAATTTATTTTATAACATCAAAAACTAACAATTAATATATNAAATAAACTATAAAATATCATAACTATAATAGCTTTTTTAATTCTAGTTTACTAATTCAAAGTAAATATAATCCATGTTCGTTAATTAGATTTATTGTAGTAATTTATTTTATAACCTCAAAAACAAACAATTAATATATCCAAAATAATTTGCTTTATTCACATTAAAATTGTTTATGATTATAATCTTGTTGGGGGTTGTGATTTTTTAATGAAAATGATGAAGTAAACTATTAAACACTTAGATTTGGCAATTGGCTAGCGTCCCACATTGGAAGATTATTACAACATTGGAAGGAGAGTCTCCTTTAAAAAGGAGCTAGCATCCCACATTGGAAGATTACTAAAACATTGAAAGAAGAATCTTCTTTAAAAAGGAGCCAAAGGAATGCCACTAGTATAAAAAAGTTATTTTGATCTTCTATTGCAATAGGTGGCCCATCAAGATAGATAAAAAATTTTGTAAAAAAAAATTATATTAACCGGAAAAAATCGTGACCGGTTTTCCGGTTCATGGTTAAACCGGCCGGGTTGATGGTTTTTTAGCCGATTTTTCATATTCCGGTTAATGTACAAGTTCCGGACCGGATTAGGGGCCGGTTCACGGTTGAACCGGCCGGTCCGGTCCGATTTTTACAACATTGCAATTAGTTCTCCGAAGGTTATGCGAGATGATAAAGGAAAGAGTAAAGGGTTTGGATTTGTTTGCTTATCCATACCTCATGAGGCGATTAAAGTTGTGAACACTTTTCGTGGTGAGTTTGTTTACCGAGTCTAGGTAGAATGGAAAATAATTCTAGCAAGGCATCTAAAGACGGGCATGTGACTGTGTATATACATTTTGATTCCATATATGCATATTTTGTTTCTTTTATTTGATTTATATATAATTTAGTTTGACTAAACAGACAATTGGACTATTGTATGAACTTTTCCTCATGATGCAAATACGCAATTGTTGTGGCATCAAGAACCAACGAATGTTAATCTCATTACTGACCATTATAATGATGGTGGTGACATTTGAGACCCGGTTCTCTTACGCAGCTATTGTGACTGTGCATCACACCTCTATGTGCAATTTATCTTGCTTAAATGCTATTATTGAGAGAGGTGTTGATATTTTACCATTTTTTGAATACATTAAAATATTTGGAGGGGTGCGAGTAGTTTCTGTTCATTCTCTGCGTTGCATGGAGAATTCAAATTCAAATTATAAATAAATTTTATTAATAATATAGATTTTACTTTTTGAATAATTTGTGCAGATGTCTTTGAAATATATATTGTCTCCAAATCAATGGTTTTCTACCACTATCACTCAATTTCCAAATTATCAATACCTTAAAGATTTTGTAGAACTTATAAATGCAGATCAACAAACTTCTTTAATGTGTAACAATTTTCATGAATTTATTTATGAAGCTATTTATAGAGTAGAAGAACAATTTAGTAGTAAATTGGTACATGAATTTATAATGAGGCTTGTCAACTGTGGCAAAAACAATGAAGTCTGGGTGCAATTAGATAATCATTTCGTCCACTTTGGCATGCAAGAAATTTGTCTCATCACTGGATTACTTTGTCATGAAGTATCTATCAATCCTGACTTTAATAATGATCGGCTTAGAAATCAGTACTTTAATGGTACAAAAAGAATTACTAAGAGAATACTTTTTGAAGCATTCCACTTATGTGAAGATCAAGATGATAAATTTAAATTGGGACTGATTATGTTCGTAGAGTGTCTTTTGGAACCAACTAGAAGATTAATTGATTATAGAACTCTCTACATGGTTGAGCACCTTGACGACTTTTTTGTTTATCGATGTGGCCGTAAGGCATATTTTGTTTTATCAAACTCACTGCAAGAATCATAACTTCAACGAGTACAAATGATGCAACAAAATGAGCAAAAGGATTGTAAGTATTCATTATATGGATATCCATTTGCATTCCAGGTATTTTTCTTCTATTCTTTTATTCTTCACATATCTCGTATAAGAAATAAATTGTATATATCTAATATTCATTTTCAATTATATTGCAGTATTGGATATACAAAGTCATCGAATGCACAAATGGAAGCCAAATAAAATATTGACCGAGTAAATCGTTAAGCAAATTTTGGCTATCCAAGAGGTATGATTTTTTTTATAAATCCAAAATTACATGTAAATTTAATTATTTAATTATGTTTCTTTATTACATTATGCATTTAATTATATTTCTTTATTCTTTTAAAAAAGAAATTCAGAATAAATCAGTCCAATATTTCATTATATTATGATTACAAATCCAAGTACTTGCAGTGTCACAGCCTACAAAAGAAGAATTACAAACACTATGGTACAGAACTCTTTCACTGCCACTGGACAACCAACATAGTATATTAGATGGTATTGTCAATGGAGAATTCAACAATGTACCACAGCAAATCCCAGATAACACTGATAGCATGCATGTACAACAAACGACTGTTCCTGGTACTTCAAGGACATATAGTTCAGTTGGAGTTGGGCCCAGTTCTACTTCTGTTAGCTCCAACTATGTAACTAAAGAACAAATGGAAGAGATGCTGAATACATATAAATAACATATAGTATCAAATGTATCTGGTTTGTGCAACAACTTGAAAGCACACGTTGTTGAGGAATCAGGAAAACAAAAACCCCACTACCAATCAATTCTTCATAACCAAAAAAAATTGTTTGAACAACATAAGAAATGACAACAAGATCACTATCAGCACATGCAATCTGGCATGCAATCTTATGTGGATAATTCAAGTTTGTGCGATAATTTGTTTAACACACGCATTATTGAGGAATCACAAAAACAAGAAGCCCACTACCAAACAATTCTTGAGAACCAGAAACAATTTTTCCAACAGCAGTAAAAAGGCAAGAAGATCACTACCAGGGCATGCAGTCTGGCATGCAATCTTATGTGGATACCAGTTTAACATCAATGAAATCTTATATTGATGAACGCAATAAAAATATGTTGAACAAATTATCTGACTGGGAATTAAACATGGAAGTCGTTATAGTTTCTCTACAACAAGATGTTCATGTCCATACGAGTCCAATTCGTGGTACTGAATTGAAGCACCCATCAACATCTCAACAAATTGAATGTGTTGAAAAGTTGACAAAAGAAAAGAAAACTAAGGGGAAAAAGATACGGTCTTCATCGTCATCCAAGACTATCTTATGGACATGTACACAACAATTAGAGATTGGCTGCTACAGAATCCATCGAGGTAACAAATCTAATGTTACTCTATTAGCTTGAATATTATAATTTTCATTTGATTTATTTAACACTAATTTAAATTATGTTATACAGTACATATTGGGAAGATGGAGCTGGCAATCTCCACGGAAGAAACATGTTAAAAACTATAATGTATATGACTAAAGATATGAATGTTGTGGTTAGTAAAGTTTAGTAATCATAATCAATTTCATTTCATACTTAATATATCTAATTTAAATCTATTTATTATATTAGAATATTGACCTGGAGTTAAGGTTATTGAGGCGGCTGATTAATGATGGTTGCACCCTTGTTTCTAAAGAGCATGCAATTCTCGACTTCAGATTTGAAAATGGATGTACTCGCCATAGAAATAAAAAAACGACGAGGAAATTCCAGTGGATCTCTCGATCTAACTATCTTATAAGAGTACATGAATGGCAAATTGCCAATAGCTAGTTGTCTATGGATATGGTACAATTATCTATTAATTCTATGTTCATATCCAGACAACAGTTGGTATCTTTTTGTTGTTGATTTTCGTGAATGGAAATTCCAAATATATGATTGCAGCTACATTGTTCACACACCAGAAGAAGTTAGGACACATTCAAATGCACTATTCAGTTTAGTCCAAACATTATTGATGTCTTCAGCAACTTTCCTTTCGCATACCAGATTTAAGGAAACATAGAAACAAACAGACGGAGTTGGACATCATACCTTACCTACCTTGTGCAAACAATGAGTGAGCATTTAAACAGTTTACTATTTACTATAATATTTAATTTTTTTTGTTTCATTTGATTTTACATTTATGGTACTAATTCAGTATAACATAAAACTATTTCTTCTATATGCCAAAACTGTGCAATTTTTGTACTCAAATACATATAATGCTTAGTTCTAGGATATCCAATAGAATCAATTTCATCGAACAGAATAACTATATACAGACGGAAGATTGCAATAGATATTTGTTATAATGAATATTTTCTATATCCCCGTTCGTCCTGATACTAATGGATAATCAGAATTGTGTCGGCTGGAATCGCATGTTCACAACAACAGTTGGATTTCAGAATTATCTAGATCTACAAACACAAAAAATAATACATGAGGGTATTTCTACAGAATTTTTCTTCTAGTATTACTTCAGATAAATTAGTTTATGTGTTATACAACATAGTTGTAATTTGGATGTATTATGAAATTATCTTTTCTTTTCATGTTGTGTTATTGATTCGTGCAGTATACGTTTATTACATTAATTGACATGTACAACTTTGATTTAATTCAACTATATTTTCCTTTTGTTCTTGCATATGAAGTTGTTGTAATGCTAAAGTTATAAAGTGAAAGTGAAAATCTTCTGAAATTTTTTAGACGTCCGAGTGTATAACCCAAATTTATCTTGACATTGTTGGATGGCATTGGGAATGGCCTCGATCCTCGATTGATATTACTGAAATTGCTAAAGTGAAATCTGACATTGTGGTTAAGGTAATTTGTTATTTCTTTCTACTTTTGTCATTTCTTCAAGAAATAATGTTAGTTTTCCGTCATATGAAGCTTCTCCCCATAGTATTCTTCATGCAGATTGTTGAGGAAAGGTTCTCGCTCATTTGTTGAGGCTTGTGCTGTTGGGTTTTACTAAAGAAAATGTTACCCTGGGGGACATACTGGACACTCTCTAACATTGATTTAGTGTTGCTCTTGATATCTGATGTAGCTCATGTATCAAATTGCCTTCATTAGTTATTGGTGTTATCTTTTTCTCGTGGCTCTCTCTGTATTAAAAATGAATGCTTGAATTTTGTTATTTGGTCTAAATAATTGTATCTTGCAGGAACTAGAAGATGAGACAGTTTGTTTGTTGTTATCTATCATTTTATCAGCTTCCGGGTTCTTTCCATTTCAATACTCATTAAAATGTTTCCATATATTTGTTCATCTTAGTTTTATGTCCTACTAATATTTGTTCATCTTAACTTCTTCCAGTAATTTAATTGTCCTTATTCAACATATAAATGGCTTTTTTATGTTCTGGAAATCTTTGCATATTCAGAAAAAAAATTCTTCCACTGTAGTCATAGTGAACATTGAGTTACACGAGAATCCAACACGTCTAATACACTAATATTACCTTAAAGAAAATTCAGCCCGTACATTGCACGGGCAAAGACTAGTGGTTTAGAAAAGTTCACAAAATGTCCTCTAAATATTTGTGAAAGCAACACTACAACCATACGAGAGCAGTTTTTCAACCGTTTTTGTTAGTCAAGCTCCAATTTTAACAACTATTCTCAGCTCAATTTGACATGTTAAAGGACACTGCATCTCTGTCCAACTTATGGGAACCATTGTTGCACCTACACAATTTGCTATGATGTGCACAGTAAGAAATTTGTGAAGTTTGTGACTAGAACTAATTGTACAGTGTATGTTCTTGCATATTTTGTAGCAGATATCAGTACGTGAAAAAAATCAAGCAACAGACCCATGAATAATCATTTCTTAGTATTGGAAACCTAGTTCATTTATAGCTCATGTTTGATAGATATTAAAATCAGATTTTAATAAAAGTTGATGAAATGTATGCTTTAAAAGGTATGTGTATGAAATTTGTGATAAAAATTAGTTGTTGACTTTGACTTACATTTTAAAGGAATTGAAAGAAGCTCCAAAATGACAAATTGCTTTAAAATCGGCAATTGATGAAAAAAAACAATAAACAACATGAGCGATGACGAGCTTGATGATTTAGTTTTCCTTGTCAAGAAATGGAGAGGATTTCGGAACAAAAGAAAGTTTCAAAGAAATGATGACAAATGAGAAGAAATGAGCAAGAGAATTAATTACTACGAGTGTGACAAACCCGGTCACAAAAGAACCGACTACCCGAACAAAAAGAAAAGTTTCA
>CAIGRN010166321.1:0-12568 GCA_903798345.1 Fraxinus anomala | reverse complement strand
CTCAAGGTTTGGGACTGACGCTGCATTTACATATAAAGGTTTGGGACTTCGGCTGCAAAAATTAAAGGTTTGGGTGTAATCTGCAATAAAATGAAAGGTTTGGGACCGCGGCTGCAATTTTCCCTTAATTCAATTTGATATGTAAGGCACAAATAACAGTATTGCATTTTTTAAAAATTACAATTGCTATAAATTTTATACTTTTTTATAACAAAAGAAGTAAAAATAAGTATACATTTGATTTTCACTAATTTAATTAATAATTTATTAGTATATTTCTATTAAATAAATAAATTAAATAAATACAACTATTTATAAATTTATTAATAAATTACTAGTAAGACACCCTAGCGCAATACCCAATTGTGATATAAAACACTCAATTTTCAAATTCAACCACCTAAATTTCTTAGGTCAACGATACCTCAAGCGGCCAGATAAAAGAATTACAAATCACTGAAAATCATCTCTGAATTCTGAATTTTGTTCTTCAATCTTCAGAAATCTCAAAATAATCTATGGGTCGGAAACCGAATGTCTCCGAGCCGACTCGTTGGGCCTCTCTGATCCTGCTCTTGATCGGTTTGGTATCTTGTTCTATGGTCTACATGTTCGTGTCATCAGTTCTAAGGCCATCAGTGCCAGCAAATGATTCAGATGTTGAATCATTAGCGCTGGCTGAGTCCTATGAAAATGGTGAAAAGTGGGTAGAGAGTGGTGGCGCTACTGGTGGGTTGTGTTGTAAAGGGATTGATAATTTGGAGCTTTGGGGGGCTGCTGTCAAATGGGGCACAGATTTCAAATTCAATTCTTCTGGTGAATGTTGTAAAGCTTGTAAAGCCATGTGTACTGGAAATGATGGGCCTTGTCTTTGTGATACCTGGGTTTTTTGTGGTAATAAGCAGGCTTGTGGGAACAAATTCGGTGAGGTTAGTTGGAATTTCTTCTTCTTCTTCTTCTTCTTCTTCTTCTTCTTTTTTTTTTTTTTTGTTTTAATTTCTGTCTATAATCTTTTATGGACTTGATTGGTAGAGGATACATATGGCTATGTGTCAAATAAATTTGTGTTCTTTGAATTTTGTGCTGGTTGCAGAATTGGAAAACTTAGTTATATGATATAGTATCGGAGACATTACAATTTTATGAAATAATGTAATTTTAGTTGAGATCCAAATACATAAATAGTAAGCACAAGATGTTGATGTAGATTCAAGTTCTCTATGACTAGAACAATCAAGAAAACCAGTTTAGTAGAAATCAAGATTAGTTAGCCAACTAAAACATTGGGTAGTTTAAATTAATGTGCACTATATATTGAGCTCAAAGCTCTACGCTAATAATATATTTCTTTGACTAATAAGAAACTTGTAGCAAGGAAATAGGAGAATTGTTATGTGTGCGCTAATTGCGTGTATAAAGCACACACGACATTGCAGGAGAAGTAATGTAGTTGTAGTAAGTATTTGTAGACATAGATCTTCACCCCGTCGATATGATTTAGCTCAACGAACCATTTATTAACACTGTCATCAACTCTGTGATTAACAAAATATTTTTTATTTTTTATTTGTTGTTTCAGTGTTGGTTGAAAAAACAGAAGGATTTACTGGCCCCTGAAAAGCAGGAAGTAGGAAACAAAGTCATGTGGACTTCTGGCCTTGTCTTTGGAAGAGGAGAGGTATATAAATCACTGAATTGTCTTGATTATTTCTTACTATTTTCTATGATGCTACCAGTAACTATCTTTCTCCGTGTTAGTAATTGCTACATTCTTTTAACTATTACTTTTTCTCTTCCTCTCCCTTCGCTCTTGCCCTTTTGATAGTTTCCTAATAAACCGTCAAAAGAGTAATACTTTGTTTCTTCTTGATACTGGACTCTTCTGGATTATGTAATTTTCTTCATGAATTGACTTTTCATTTTCTCTTTTTTTGTTTAAGGGTATTATTGGCTTAGAGACAGAACATGGTACTCTTCACATCAAGGTATACATTCATATTCCCTAAGTAAGTGAACAGGTCCTAAAGTTACTCTCACGGTCGAATGATTAGAAATACATATATGGTTGCATAACCAGATTCATATAATTGATTTAATAATGGAGCGGTTTCTTGTACGTCTGGATCACGTCACAGAAAGAAAGTTTCCAGTGGCTGCCATTGCTATCTCCAGTAACCTTTATAATCTTGTATTTATGCATTGAGACATTTCAAGCACCAATAAAAGAAAACAATTAAATGATTACTGTGTTATTCTCTAATAAGCTTTATAGTCTTGTATTCAGATGTAAGATCGTAATTGTGCACCTGCATGCGAAGACAAATTAACAGCATTCATGTAAGCATACTGCATATAGAGATTCGCTGAACTAATATTGATAGTCTTCTGTTTTTTTGACCTTTGTTGATATTTGCTTCAAATGAGTGGTCAAAGACTGTCATAAAATTAATTACTAACTGATAATTAATCAATTAGATTATAGAATTATGAAAGGAACCTCCTAGAGGATGTGCTGAAAAAGGTTGACAACTGTGAATCAGGAAAACGTGTCAACACATTACATTTGTCTTGATCCGTAAAAGTTTTAGTGCATTTATTGGTCATATTTTCAGAGACGATTTTCAGTTGTCCAACATACCAAAAATATATATGTTTATATATGAACTAAACAAAGTGCATCATATTCATGCTTCCACTTCTCTTTAAAATAAAAAGACACTGGAAACAGTACTAGAAACTATTTTCATTTTATTTATCCAGTGCATTTCTAAGTGTTTTGATCCACTGTGTTAAGGGATATATATTCCACATCGATAAATGATGTTGACACAAACCAATTTATAAAGATTTTGGGCTACTCTTCTTAATAAGGTTGACCTTTTAAGATAGAACCTCATGTTAAGACTCCAAAAGTGAGCACGTCGATTTCAAGATTGATCTGCTCAAATGACCACCATCTTGCGGGGGCGTGTTAATGGATATATATCCCACGTCGATAAATGATGTTGACACAGACCAATTTATAAAGATCTTGGGCTACTCCTCTTAAGGTTGACCTTTTAAAATGGAACCCTAAATCTTAACACACTGGTAAATTTACTTTCTAAACTTACTAAAAGAAATCTTCAAGAAATGAGAAATCTTTTACAAAATACTCCCAAAAGGGTCTCAAGTTCTGACTACGAATCTATTTTACTTTATATCTATTTGTCATCAGAAGCAAAAAGTGTTTTGAATTAAAAAACTGGTGAAGAAAAGGAAGAGTTGAGTGAGAGAAGAAGAGACTCGAAACTTAGAGGAAGATATGGTGAAGTTTCATACAGTAAGAATATATTTGGTATGCGATATTGGACATGACTAAGCAATATAATTGACAAAATTTTAGCTTTTATTTACCTCTTTAATGTTATCAAGTACTATCCAATCCACCGTAGCGAACATGCTATAAGTGAAGTAGAGGGAGAAAATTGGCAGAGTTTCTTTGATGTTATTGGGAATGCTGCTGTATTTATTATAAACATTTTTTTTTTAACTGATGAACTTCATAATCTTTGTGCAGCTTTTCCCTGATTGTTCTCCACTTTCAGTTAAATACATCCTAGAGTTGTTGGCATTACGCCATTGTGCAGGGTGCCATTTCTATCGAGCAGAAAGTCGTGGTCAATCTTGGGATGCAAAAGGAAAACACATCAAAGATGTAAGAATTAAACATTGTCTCTTGGTCTCGTGCATCTGTAGTCTTGACTACTAAGAGGAACTTAGGAGTCTGTTCTGTTCATTCATAGGCATTATTTTGATTCAATTCACTTGCCCGGTTATTATCGCCCATGTGATGGTGCTAAAAAGGCTGATAATTAGCAATTTTGCAACTTCGAAATTTCAAAATCTCAATAAAATATTAAGCAAACTGGCCCACACCTGATTTCATCACCGACATTGCACAAAGTCTATTTTCCCTCTTAATTGTGATTCCCTTTTTACCCTTGATTTACATGTTGACAAGACTGAATTGCATGCATTTGATTTCCCACAGCAATAGTGGTAAGACCATTTCCAGTATTTCCTATAAATTTGGCAAAGACATGCCAGATTTTGTTGGACAAGTGGCATAATTTTTTAACCAATTTTATACGCGCACAATCCAAAATAAGGGCTTGTTTGAGCCCAATCTTTTGGGTAAAATGGATTTCGTAATAGTATTTTTTGGAAAATGTGTGGTTAAAAAGTATGCAAAAAAATTTTGGATTCATGTGTAAAATTATTTTGTTGGAAGAATGTGCGGTTGAAAATGAATTTAGAAAAAATAATTGTTAGTAGAATAGGTCTTAAGGGCTAAGTGATTTCTTTTCGAACTAGCTTCATTTATTGGCATCGTTTAGTTTTTCTTTCACACATTCATGAAGAGGATGTTTGGCTAAGCTTAAAATTAAGTCAGACTTACTTTTCAGTAGATTTTAATTCTAGACATAGGGATATGCTACTTTTCTTAATTGGAGTAAAAAATAGTTGCTTATTTTGACGTCAAGGAAATGGTTACTTTCAAAATAAGTACTTGCTTATTTCCAACTTTGACCAACAAAAGAGTTATTTTTATTAAACCTAACTCTTTACTTATAAGCAATTATTTTAAGCTTAGCACACACGCACTATGAGCATACATATAAGATTGCATAGACATAGGATCCATGAAATCTACAGTAATAGACCAGTTCTAGAGAAAATTAAGCTCCTATTTGGTGAGGATTAAAATCAGATTTTTAGTAGATTTTGATAAAAATTGATGAAATATATGGTTAAAAAGTTGTAGGTCCCATAAAATGTGTTGTAAAAATTAGTTGTTGACTTAAACTTATATTAAAATTTGGATTATAATTTCTACCACACGGGTTCTAAGCGTGTAAAGAACCTAGATATTATTCATCTTGATCTCTTTCACCCTATTACTCTCATTTATCCTCTTACCTATGTTTTTGGTTAAGATTTGTTTACCATATTACTCAATTCTTTATTTCTGTCTGTGTTTTTGTTTTATGTTTCAAAGCTTTAGACGTATTTTTTTAGCGACTGGTGAAAAGTTGTTATTTTCCACCACTTTAATTTGGTTGGAAAATCATCTGATTATTCAATTTGCTGGAAAATCATCTTGATTTCATCAAATCACGTGTATTAGATCCTCTTTTATCTTTTCAGGCTTCCTTTGGTCCTCCATTTGCTCTTGTTCAAGGAACTCTTGAAGCCCAGGGAATGATATTCGATAAAATCCCGTCTGAGTACTGTCCAACCATTAGAAGAGGATCAGTAGCATGGGTTGGCTCCGGCCCTGAATTCCTCATAAGCTTGGCAAATCACGAAGAATGGAAAAATTCATATACAGTATTTGGTTATGTACTTCCCGAAGACTTGCTGATAGCAGAGAAAATTGCTCAGCTTCCAACAAAATCAGATGTTTGGAACAACATTAATGTGTCAGTTTTAGAGAACCCTGTACCTCTAAGAATTCAAAGAATGAAGATTAGTGTGTCGTAAACTTGTAATTATATGACAATAAGAGATATCTGAATTGAGTTTAACTGATACTTTTTGTATGATATGTTATAGGTCTTGTTGCATAGTTCTGCTTTTTGTTTTTGTTGTACCTTTGTTTTTCGAGTTTTCTATATATAACAATGCAAATGTATGTTATTACCCTTTTGAAGTTGAAGTTGAATCTGAAGCATTGTGCAACAGTAGTAGAACAAGTTGGGGCCATTTGTTGCATTACTTCCTTTTTCGAAGAAGCGATTATTCTCTGAACAATCCCAATAAATAATTTCTTTCACACAATCCTATGAATGTTTGAGCAAAGAGTTCTCGGCCGAGCTTGCAAACACATCGGACCTAGATTTCTAGACTCGTGGTCTACACGGCCAATCTGTTCGGCCAATGGCTCTCTTTGTAGAGGGTCGTTTGTTTTACATGACTACATGAGAAATTAGTTGACCTAATTCAAGTTTGATATACTATATCATCAATTATAATATCAACAAAGTAGAACGCGTTGACTAATTCAAATTACTAAGAGGAGGCAAATGATATACAAGTCCTATTTGGTATATCTATAAATCAAATTTTAACTAAATTTTGGTAGAAGTTAATAAAAACTGTGGATCATGTGAAATGTGATAGAAATTGAATTTGAGAAAAAATGAGTTTTAGAAAATGAGTCAAATAAGAGCATAATTTCAAAAATTGATTATGTCTAGAACTATATACGAAAGCATTAACACGTTGAAGAGAGGGTGGAGTAGGAGAAAAGTAGTTTTGCATCAAGAACTATACATGGAGGCATCAACCACCATGATGTGGGTTAAGCTGCCATGATCAAGGTGGGCTCAGTGAAAGAAGTGTTGATAAACACGAATTTACCACGATCGAGGCAGTAGATCCAATTGGGGTGGTGTGGATTGGCAAAGATGACAGAGTTCGAGTTGCAAATATGATATTTATATATGAACCTGGTTGCTGTTTTGTGTGGCGAGTAAGAGTGGAGTCGATTGTTGTTTGATTTTTGGTTTGTTGTGATTTTTGGGGCTGGATATGATGGAGGCGGGGTGGGAATGATTGTGATAATTTACTATTTAAAAGAAATTGTATATTCTGTAACTGATTTAAATGTAAAATAATGCATAATCAAAGATACAATCACTGTAACTTATTTCGAGTACAAAATTAAACCGTACGATCTAATCTAGTCTTGTTTAGGAATTTATCCCATGTAAACGTGTTCATGTAGTTGACATGATTGCACAAAGATCCCTCGTGATTTTCACCATTCAGTTCGCTC
This sequence comes from Fraxinus anomala, assembly GCA_903798345.1. Taxonomy (NCBI): domain Eukaryota; kingdom Viridiplantae; phylum Streptophyta; class Magnoliopsida; order Lamiales; family Oleaceae; genus Fraxinus; species Fraxinus anomala. The sequence goes on along the minus strand of CAIGRN010166321.1, from coordinate 5,745 downwards.
TTATTTTGGGATCTATTGTATCAAAAGTTTCGACTATTGGGGCTTTTCTATACATTCTCAAACACCATGAGGTCCAAGCAGAAATTCACAAAAGCATAGGGAGTACGACGTAATTACAAACGTAGGTACAAAAAGTACCCCTCCAATTCTGCGGATGAGGATAGCGCAAAGGATCGCTACGTTCTGAACTAAGCTCTTCGCTTTCCCTTTCCTTTTCACAACACAGCAATTCGATTCCAACAATGTCAATGGCCATGTTTTCATCGACTCCTCCTACTCACCTCACGACTCTCTCACCTCGTCATGTAAAGAAGACCCAGTTATTCTACAAGCCCGAATTTTCTCTGAGACCCTCGAAAAAGCTTCAGTATTGGGTACCCATTTTTGCCAGTGCTGATGAGGGGTCCGGAGTAGCTGCTGCCGTTACTGTGGAGGACGAGAAACCTTCTGAAAGTCCTGTGAGTGCTGGGGAGAATCTAGGTTCTAATGGGTCTCCGCCGCTGGTCGCCGCCGAAGCTCCGGAGCCAGCTACGGAGGAGGTGGTGGAGAGTGCGAATAAATTTCAGGAACCCAAATGGGTTGGAGGGACTTGGGACTTGAAGCAGTTCGCGAAAGATGGGAAGACCAATTGGGACGCTGTAATTGATGCTGGTGACTTTTCTCTCCCCTCTGTCTATATATGCTGCTATGCTTAGTAGAACAGGTTAGAAGGGAGAGGGGTAAACATAAATTAGTGTCATGTGGTTGATAATTGTCAATGATTTTCATGCTTTGGATCTTTTAGTAAATGTAGTAAGAAATTATACAGTATGACAAATAGATTATCATGATTGACCCCAAATTTATTCGGTATATGACTTAAACAATTTGTTGATCCATTCACCAACGTTACTACACCTCTTGTTGTTTATGCTGATCTGAGACTGTTGTGAGCTGAATTGAGTGCTCAAGACACTTGAGTCCAACTGTCTGAGGTGAGGGTGTGGTCACTAAATAGGAATAAACTGCTCAAACGTCTGAACTTTATGTTCACTGTTGGAATATTTTGGCTTCCATGGAAAGCTGGGAAATGGTAGAGAACACGTGTCTGATGGTGGAGCAGATCAAATACTAGTCGAAGGCATTGCTAAAACACCTTGAGGTAATGGGGGAAGGGTTTTGTCCCTTGAAGCTTATACCTGGTATGATGTGGACTCAGCATGCCCTCAACTGCCTTTTAATGCCCTTTCATTTAGGATAAAACTTATGACATGGCAAAAGTTACGAAGCTCTAGAAGAAGCTTGAGAGAAGACTATTTTTGTTGACGTATTGGAAATGTTGTCGTTCAATTTATCTTTGACTAAAGTTAAACTCTATAAAACATTGGGCTTCAAATGCTAAGTTTTGTGATGAATTTTTATGTATTATTTTCCTTGTCAGCTTGTCCAAACTAATTAAGTTCTTTTTTGTTTATTACTTGTCTTTATAGATGTCAGTTTTCTTAATTGTGTCGTTACATGTGCTTGCTCATACTAATGTCAGGTTAAAACTAATTGCTTGAAGCTGCTTTCTTTCATATGGTTGTGAGTTTGTAAAATTAACTCGAACCGGATAAAGAAGGATGTTTTTGGTTGCATGGAAAGTGCATTAAGGTTTAAAAATTATTCCATGATTTGGTATTATTCCTGCTCTAAGGGGCCTGCTTGAAAGGCCTTTTTTTTTCCATGGGAAATGGAATTGAAATTCCATTTCCCACTTTTGCCATGTTTGATGTCACTTTTTTTTCCAAGAATTGGTTTTCCACCTTTGCCACATCTTCTTGGTTTTAGTTGAATTGATATTCCCACCTTTTAGGTGGGAATTGAAATTAAATCTTTTTTTTTTTTTTTTTTTTTGACAATAAAAACAAATTCTATCTCCAATTGTAAAAAAAAATTATTCCTTCAATTGACAATTTTCATGTAAAAAAGCCAAACGAACATCGAAAATTTTCCAATTTTTTTTTTTGGCAGTTCAAACAAATTATATCCCAAATTGTAAGAAATTATATCTCTTTAATTGATAATTTTCATAAAATACAAAGCCAAACGAACACAAAAAGATAGAAAGTTTTAACATTTTCTAGATGAAAAATTGTATCAATCAAACACAATTAATTGATATTTTCTAGTAAATTAAGTTCTAGGCAATTCAATTCCCTGCAATTTGTTTTCTTTCCACCCAAATTTCATATTTGAATCAAACGGACCCTAAGAGTTCTTGTCTGTGTATCTATCACTTGGTTTACCTCTCGAGCATTTTAAAGCTCACGGTAATGGTTCAAAGCTGTTTTGACCTAAATGACCTCAATTTTTACTATATTTATATATTCTTCTGCTATTTTTTTTTTTCATACATTTGTTTAGATATTTGTTAACCTCTCCAGTCTCCAAATATTCATAATACTGTAGAGGTCACTTGATTTTCATTGGAGTATGTGGTTAATTCTTTGCAGAAGTGAAAAGGAGAAAATGGATGGAAGATAATCCTCAATCATCAAGTAATGAAGATCCTATCGCTTTTGACACTGCCATAATTCCGTGGTGGGCATGGATTAAAAGATTCCATCTTCCAGAAGCTGAATTGCTCAATGGTTAGCACAAATCTTCGGTCCCTTTTCTTTATGGCATATTTGGTGCACAGAACTGGATAGGGCTGGACAATATTAAATAAAATAAAAAATCTAAAGTCTTATCCATTATACTATCAAGTCATAAAGTACTGCATACCAAACGTGTATTCAAATTTTAGAAATGTATTGGTATCGGGAATGTTTTGGACTAATGACATTAAACTTTTATGCAGGTCGGGCTGCAATGATCGGCTTCTTCATGGCATACCTCGTAGATAGTTTGACTGGGGTAGGTCTTGTAGATCAAATGGGCAACTTCTTCTGTAAAACACTGTTATTCATAGCTGTAGTGGGTGTTCTTCTGATAAGAAAGAACGAGGATTTTGAAACCCTTAAGAAATTGCTGGAGGAGACGACATTTTATGATAAGCAGTGGCAAGCAACTTGGCAGGATGAGACTTCAACCAAGTCTGATAAGAACTAGAGAAATTGCAGCATCTAGCTTTTACTTGACTGAAGACGGTTTCTGAGTGTCTTTATTTGCTATATTTGAGAATCTTGACTTTCGATGGCTGATTATGTTTTTACTTTTATTTTTTATTTTTTTAGTATTGTATTAATATCTTATGAGAACACGCATGTTTTAGATGATTCTCAAGGACGGCAACGGGGCGGGGGTGATGAAGCCCCCCCTGCCTTGTCATGTATATGTGCGCACATGTCGTCGCTTCACTCCATTCAAGTCACTACGGAAGTACTTTCCATTACATTCCCCTCTATTTCATTTTGTTCTCTTTTCTACAGCAACTGCGTTACACTCGTTACGTTCACTTTGTTCAACAGGGGAGCTTAATTTCTCTCATAACTATGCAATCTATGAAGTTCACGGATTTTGTCTATGCTTTGCCCTAGTAAAGCTGCGACTGTGACAGGATAAGCTAGTATCAAGCAAATATAGGTGTAAGCATATCACACACCAAAGTAGTATCTGAGGCAACATAAGTCTTAATGGACTGAAAGCTGTCTCAAGCCACATTTGGCTTTTAAATCCATATCCAAGAAGCGCAAACATAAAAACCATTGCAAGCCCTACATCATTAAACAAGCTATCAACTCAGTTGAATTTCAATAATTTTTATCCAAAACATCAATTTCCACGAGATCTAGACATTGATCCTCCTAAATCACCATTTTCCCAGTCCATGAACCACCCTACGAAGGCCTCCCTTCTAGGTCGAGGAAAATTCAAACCCCTATCTCCTAGAAATCCACATCCTTTAGAGTCACTATCCACATTTTGAACAAGCCGCTTATATTTAAACAGTGAAACTCCTAAATCACCACTTTCCCAATCCACAAAACAAGTTATCAACACTACAGAGACCACAACCTAGATCTAGGGATGGCAAAATGGCTCGTCCATCCGATCTGGATCGGCTCGATGGGGTTGAGGCTTGGGTAGAACCCCATTTTGGGGTGTCGGCTCTAGCCGGCCCGGCCCGTAAATATATATAAAAAAATTGTCTGCCACTTCTTTTTTTTTTTTTTTTTTAGCTGTGATTTTTTTATATATTAATATTTATAATACGTATAAATTGAACATATTTTAAATACTTTTAAAAAAAATTAGATTTGTCACGAATTAAAAATAAAATAAAATTGAGCCGGTTCGGCTCGCTAAGGCCCGAGTTGAAAGCTCGGGTTGAGCCAAATTTTTTGGCCGAGCTTTTACTCGGCTCGGCTCGGCTCGGGCAAAAAAAAGCTCAAATTATTTTTACTCGAGCCGAGTCCGAGGAAAAAATTTCGACTCGTGCCTTGACTTGTTGACACCCTAGCTAGGTCCGAGAAAAGTCAAATCCCATCTCTTAACTATCTCCAAGAAATCCACAACCTCACAGTCCCTGTCCACATTCTAAACAACCACCTTAAATCTAGACACCAAGCATCTCATCATTTTCCAGTCCACAAATCGAATTATAAACCCCCTATGGAGACCATCATCTAGGTTGAGGAAAAGTTAAAACCCCGTCTCTTAGCTATCTCCAAGAAATTCATCGTCATAGTTACTTTCCACATTCGGAGCAACCACCTTAGATCTAGACACAGAACATCCTAAATCATCAGTTTCCCAGTCCACAAACTGAATCATCAACCCCCTAAGGAGATCACCATCTAGGTCGAGGAAAAGTGATACCCCAATCTCTTAGCTATCTCCAAGAAATCCACATCCTCTGAGTCTGAGTCACTATCCACTTTGGAAAAGACAGGCTTCAAAAGTTCCAATAAATCATAGAAAATTCTATTCTTCATCCCAACATTCCCTACAACCTCCCTGCTTCCAGTATTCTCCTTTTTTCACTTCATTGATAATGGCAACTCACGCCTTGCACCAACACGACTGTCAACTCCACAAATTCTCTCCTTCCGTTTCCTCTCAGTACTGCCATCATTAATATACTTAAACTTGTCCATTCATTCCATATTCATACTAATACCCAAATCTTCATCCCCACTCATTATCTTTACACATCTTCTCACCTTCTGTTCCCTTAACAACCTCCTCAGGTTCAATAGGTTTTCCCAACTCACAATTTTGGCTCACTCTAACAAGCTTTTCACTTTAACCAGCTACATAGCCTACATGCAACTCCGAAGTTTCACTGAATCCCTTGGATTCTCTAGTTTTTTGTGCCTTGCCATTTTTACCAAAAGCAACCAAATTTACAGTGGTTAATTCCTTACCAATGTGTCATCACTCAAATCAACGATCCTTAAGCTCTCACCAAGATCGACGGCTGTGGGTTCTCCAAAAGCATAAATATTTTGGACTTCAGAGAAGGAGCGAGCGTGCTGCCCGTAGACCGTAGGGGTTTGGAAATCTATTTCATCATCATCCTGAGGTATAATTTGTTCAATTGAACCTCTATCCCATACCGAAACCATGAATATTCCGGTAGGTTTGGTCGGCGTCGGAGACGAGAAATCCGGGTCAGGGTCAGATTCCACATTCAGATCGAAGGGGCAGTTATCAAATTTAGCCTCCTGGGATGAGGTTGATTGGCAGAGCTTAATCAGTGAATCGAATCGTCGGTCGGGTTCCCCGACTTCCATTATTGCTGCAAAGTGTAAAATTTTAGGGGGTTTTTTTTTTTTT
>CAIGRN010166317.1:0-18514 GCA_903798345.1 Fraxinus anomala | reverse complement strand
CGGGCCGAGCTCGAGCCGTCCGAGTTTTTTTGCCATCCCTAGATATATGTAACATGACTTGTGTAGCATCAAATGGATATGCACTTTTAATCTTTGTGAGTACACGTCGTGGAAGTTATAGATATCAAATAATAAAACATTTACAGTAGTTTTGATATAAATGATAATAAATCTTATGATCTCCAAATTTGACATCATAGTAATGATGATTAAAAAATGCTTCAATTGTAGTTAATAAAATTATATAAAAATTTAAAATTGTTTATCTTTCTCTCGTGAATTTTTGCAAGATATTGTTTCCCTAAGAAGTTCCTCAATACTATTTTCGATATGATAGCTAAAAGTTTTTGCAAAAGATTTTCACAGGGAATTTTTGGTCGTTGCGCCTTGAGTTTTGCAACGGAATGTCCCGAATAAATCCAACGAGTAGCTAATAATCCTGTTATACCAAAAAAAAAAAAAAATCATTATCATGCCCTTCTTGCGATGAATTTTGGAGCCCTTACCTAAATTTGGAGTCTCTTGCAAGCGTCTCACTTTTCTAAAGCTTGTGTCACTTTTCTAAAGCTCAAGTAGACCCTATGTCTAGGATGTTTAAGCCCTTTCTCCTTGTAATGTTCAATATACTCTTGTAGAAGTTCTCTTAAATATTGCAAAACACCATAAGTTAGCCACATTTCTGGGAAAATGCTTTAGGAACAAACCACTAAAGTATTCAAAAATTTGAATGGTATAATATGGCAGTTGCGGTTGCGAGAACTGTGTTTGAGCATTTTTCTTTAGGATCATCGAGAAAACTTTACATATGATGGAATCTCAAAAATGGTGAAAGAGCACAGTACTTTCTAACCATATCACATGATAACAGGAATTCATAATCTAATCATAATTTGGAGGCGTTTGTAGCTTGAATTCAATTGAGAGTGATTACTCTAAGATCTCAAAGCATTCAATTGAGTGATCTAGAGAGATCAAATTATACGAATGAATTCTAACCCACTAGGAAAGCTTGGAAAAAACACGTATCAGTAATAAATCAGTAACCTGAATGAGCTGTCCGCAGGCTGTCCTCTAGTCATAGTAATGTCAGTTCAGTTATAAGGTAAAATTCATGCTTAACCGATAGTTCTAAATTATTTTGGCCAAACTCTTTTTTTTTTTTTCAAGTAATCTTCACTTTAACGGTAAAGTTATGAACACCAACAATATTTTATAACATTTTTAGTAGTAATAGAAGTGTTGTATTTTTTTTCTCAAAAAATAATAATAATAAAATGAAATGTTGCATTTTTTTTAATAAAAGAGGGGCGTTCTAAGTTGGGTTTGGTTTAGAAGTGATGCCTCCATTATGATTTATGATCTCTCCAGAACTAGCCCAAAAATCCGAACCATTTTTATCCAACCAATCCAAATCCAAGATCCATAGCCTAAAGTCAAAAACCCTAATCTCGGCACCATATATAAACTCCGCAAACCGGGAATAGGGTATCACCTTCTCTCTGTCTCTCTCTCTCTCTTCAGCCTCGCAAATCGGAACCCTAATCCAAAACACACGGACCAATTAGCAATGGCGGAACAGCTAGTTCTAAGGGGCACAATGAGGGCTCACACCGACTGGGTGACAGCCATTGCCACTCCGATTGACAATCCCGATATGATCGTGTCATCGTCACGTGATAAGTCCATCATCGTGTGGACTCTTACCAAGGAGGACAGGAATTATGGCGTCGCCCGCCGCCGCCTCACCGGCCACTCCCACTTCGTGCAGGATGTGGTCCTATCATCCGATGGGATGTTCGCTTTGTCCGGTTCGTGGGACGGCGAGCTCCGCCTCTGGGACCTCCAGACCGGAGCCACCACCCGCCGATTCGTTGGACACTCCAAGGTTGGGACGGCGAGCTCCGCCTCTGGGACCTCCAGACCGGCGCCGCCGCCCGCCGCTTCGTTGGACACTCCCAGGATGTTCTGTCGGTTGCTTTCTCGATTGATAACCGTCAGATCGTGTCGGCTTCTCGTGACAAGACGATTAAGCTATGGAATACCCTCGGAGAGTGCAAGTACACGATTCAGGACCAGGATGCCCATTCCGATTGGGTTTCTTGCGTCCGGTTCTCACCCAATACTCAACCTACTATTGTGTCCGGATCGTGGGACCGCACCGTGAAAATCTGGAATCTCACAAACTGCAAGTTGAAGGCCACTTTAACTGGGCATTCAGCCAACGTGAACACTGTAGCCGTGTCCCCTGATGGGTCCTTGTGCGCGAGTGGTGGAAAAGATAGTGTGATTTTACTGTGGGATTTGTCTGAGGGGAAGAGACTGTATTCATTGGATGCAAGTTCAATTATTCATTCACTTTGCTTCAGCCCTAACAGGTACTGGCTCTGTGCCGCTACTGAGGCCGGCATCAAGGTTTGGGACCTGGAGAGCAAGAGTGTGGTCATGGATCTCAAGGTGGATTTGAAGCAGGAGAGTGAGATGGCTTCTGATGACACTACACATGCCACTAAAAACAAGGTATATTTGAGATTTATGCTTATTAGAATCTGTATATTGATTTTATTTTTGTTAGAATTGTTTTTCTAATTGTTATTATGATTCTATTGGGCATTTATTGCTTGAGGAATTTTACTAAATTGTCTACTTATAAATGCAAAAGTCATAAACCTTCTTTTAATATTAGTATCAATACCTTCTATACAGGTTAATAGCTGATTTGTCCGTATTAAAAATCACCACCTTTTGTTTTCGTGGTAGAGTGACAATCAACTAAACTATTTGTTTTACTAATTCTCTCTCAACCATTTTGTCAACCAACTCAATCATTCACTCCAGCGGAAGACTGCAACTTTATTAAAAAACTGTAGGAGAGGGTGTTAAGACCAGTTTTTTGGATTATTTTGAACCTCTACTCCATATCAGAATTATAGTTAGCATCATCATAATTAGTTGCATGAATTCAGTCTTTAGACTTGAAAATTTTCAAAGTTGAAGATTAAGATTTTTCTAAATACTGAGGTAACTTAAAAGAATTATACATTCTGGTCATTTTTCATTTTCTTAGACTTGGTACCTGAAGAAATTTCCTCTATTTGCTTCTAAGAACTTTAAACTTAATGATTGTGTTCATATGCAGTTTGTGCTTGCTTTCATATTATAACCTGGTTAAAGATGACATCTTGTATTTTTTAGTGCTTATGACTATGATTTGGTAAGTGTAATTCTTCTGGGCTGTGCATGTACGTAGGCTTCTATATCTTTTCAGGTGATACTTGATTAGTTTTTCGTGGTTTTGTAGGAATTTATAGATGTTATGCAATATTATTGTGTCGCAGATTTGTTTAAATTCTGCACTGTATACATGTTTATCTGTTCCATGATTCCATGTCAGATAGATTATCTGATCCTGTACATCTCTTGCACTTTTTAATCTGATGTACGAGTTGGCTCTTTGCTGATTACAAGACAGCAACCGAACATTTTTCTAACTTTTCATTCAAAACATTGTTAACATGTCGATGTGATTTTGGGTTGAATTCATTAGTTATATTCACCTTTTATGTTTTTGTTGCTCTTACATTAATAATATAGTCCCCTAACCCGATTTTAAGGTGCTTTTTGATCAACATTAACGCTTCAACTTGTGAACTCCAGATCATATACTGCACCAGTCTCAGCTGGAGTGCCGATGGAAGCACCCTTTTTAGTGGTTACACTGATGGTGTCATTAGAGTTTGGGGAATTGGACGCTACTAGGCCCAGCAGTCAAAGTTACTTTTATTTACAGTTAATGTTAGATTCAAGTTCAAAATGCTTGGAAAGATATTTGAATTCTATGTTTTTATTGGTTTTGAGGCTCCTGTTTCAATTTTGGATTAAGTACATGTTTTGCTGAGTTCTAATCCAGATTTTCACTTTTTCATATCCCCTGCTTGTATATTCTCTATATCTCATTCTTAATTCCTTATAAATGGCTAGTGGTGTAAAATGTGATCAAGTTACTGCTTGGCGTTACTCATCCTATGCCTTAGTTCATTGTTGTCCATATTCCACCCCAAATTTATGGTAACATGTTACCATATGTGAGATTGGACAACCACTATTTTAATACATGTTTGGTTCCCAAATCTTGTTTCATCCTTTCATTTTTCATGTGTAAATTTTAATTTTAGCCTCATCAAACAATTTTACCAATAGTTATCAACTATTTTAGTTTTACCCATGATCGGTTATTATTATATAACCAACATTCGGCGTAATTTTTTTAAAATTTATTTTTTTTCAAATTTATTTTGAACCACACGTTATCTGAATAAAATAATTTTATACTTGAATCAATAAATTTTTTCACATTCTTTGATTAAAATAATTTTACATGCGGATCAATAATTTTTTCTACTTCTCAATTACATATTTTATAAAAAAAAAGATCTATTTTCATAAAATCTATTAAAAAAATTACACCAAATAAGCACATAGTCTTGACCCTTGTTGATTTTGATAAAAATCGATAAAATATGTGGTTGAAATTTTGATTAAAAAAATTTGGATTCTATAAAATATATGGTTGAAAATGAATTTTAAAAAATAAAAGTCAAATTGATGAATTGACGCTAGAAAATAATGAGGTATTTTTAAAGAGTATTTATATTACCATTACGAATTTTATTAAATGTATCACATTTTTTAGTATTTACTTAAAGAGCATTGAGTAAAATTACATAATTAAAATTTAATATACTTTTTAATAAAATAAATTATTGTTCCACTACAAACATAAACATGCATTTTTTTTTCTCAACATCTGACTGTTCATAGTTATTTCGTCGACGACGACTTTTGCTTTCTTCCACGACGACAGGATAAATTAAACCTGCAAAGTGCAACATTGGAGAAATAAAATAAAATTAAAATCTAGATGATATAAAGTGGAAAAATATCCACGAGCCAAAAACAACTAAAAAATGTTCATGAACTTCAGCTGACCAATTTCTTATTACATGCTTCCTCATTCCATCCATTAAATCAAACCTCAGTAACTTATCATTTTACGTAACATTTATATTTGTCAGCCAATAAATATCAGTTTTGGAAGATGAACCAAGTCAAGGAGCTGGTTCCGTGAACATATGATATATTACACATACACTCGTTCTGGACAAGTGGGGTAAATGTGCCATTACCTTTCGAGAGCTGCTACGTGGCTAGGGTGGGCCGTGTGGCATGCCAATAGGGAGGTGCCACGTGGCTCCCACGACCTGGCCTTTAAGCTTTTTTTTTCTAATGTTATATTGTTTAGAATAATGTTACTTGAACTAACTTAATGATATCACTTTTGACAGATTGATTTGATAATTTTTTATTTAATTGTCAATGAATATTTGTTAGGGGAATGATATTTGAATAAAGAGGGATGACTAAATGATTGACAAAATATTAAGTGTCATCGAGAATGATATTTGTATAAAGAGGATGACGAAATGGTTGACAAAATGTCAAGTGTCACGTGATATTTTGTCAATTAGTTTTGTCACTCATTTGTGAGTGTAGCATAACTTTATTTGTTAAGTGTATCTGTGTATAAAAATAATTTGTTTATTGCCTAACAAGCAAACAAACGTTAAAAAAAATAATAATAAAAAATTGAGATTGAACTATTTGTACACCCAAATAACGCACTTTTATTACATCCTTTTACGTATCAAAAATTTGATAATGGATTGAAAAATATATTACCAGGATCGATGTACCAAAAATGTGCCAATCTATATGTCCACGTGGTCCAACAAAATTTACCGGACTGTCAGCCAGGGTGTTCGAATTTCGAAGTACCCTTTACCTTACTTCTTTCTTCTCCAAGGCATAAACCCTCTCGCAAGTGTTACTCTTGGTGCGTGTTTTCGTTGGAGGAAGAAGAGAGAAAGGAAGGCCAGGTCACGATTGAGGCGGGTCGTATATTCAACATAACGCCCGAAGAAAAGGATAAAAATAAAAAGATTGAATGTGGTTCGTTCTTCTTCTTCTCATTTTTTTTTTTTTAAAAGAAAAAGAAAATATTTGGTTCCGATTTACTATGATAATGAAGTGCTTGTATTGTACAATTTTTGGGGGATCCGTTTTTAATATTTATTTATACGGGATTTGAAGATAGGATTTTTTGAAGATAAATGTTGTTGGTGCCATATTTCATGTTTCCTCATCCGAGTTCTTTATTTTTTCAATTACCTGAAGTGGGTTTTTGCTGAAAGTACTTATTTTGCATTCAATTTTGCGTTTCCTTTTATTGGTCTATTTGTTATTGTATTCTTTTGATAGAAAAATATTTTATTGGTGTTTTGATATTTTTTGGTCATTTTTGTGTGTGTGAACAGGCAGTTTTGGAGGAGGCACAAGAAGAAAGTGTATGTTACACTTGGAGTTTTAGGAAGTGGGTACTTCTTGTACAAACTCTATGATACTCACAGGCGTAGACTATCTGATCTTGAGAAACATCTCGCCGATGAAAGGGGACATATTGAAATTATTAAAGCCCAGTTAAGCATCAAAAGATTTCCAGTTCTCCTTTATGTTGCTATGACTAAGGCAACTTTATGCTCATATTTTTGTGACTCTTTTCTTTGGTCTGAATTGATAGAATGCAAGCGCATTTTGAGAGCATTCAGAGAATAGCCGATTCAACGACATTTCCTCATGTAATGCAACACTTAGATAATCTAGTGGCTGAGAATTTGGACCTTACACACTTTACAGAGAGATTAATTCAAGGAAAGGGTCAGCCGAACACTCTAACTACTGCAGAGAAACTTGAGTTATGGGACAGACTCAAAATTCTAAGTACAGATTACCTTTCTTGTTTCATTTACAATGCCTAAATCTTCGTAATATAATGGAACAGCAACCCTAATTTTTTTTACATGTTCCAGGTTTTATAAAATTGGCGTTATCTCTTTGGGCAATGACAATGCTGAGCCTCTATGTTAGGGTTCAAGTAAACATATTAGGGAGACATCTGTATATCGACACAGCACGTGATCTTGGAAGTTCTCATCTGCTTGTAAGAATTATGCATAGTTATGATAGTTATGCATAGTTCTTTTTATATGTTGTTTTTAATGCTATGACTTGAGTCTAACGTGTTAGGAACATCATTTAGTTTGTTGTTGTCTTGAGTATACCTAGTCTAGCCAATAGACGATCGAATGTTTTCTTAAAATGTGATTACACTGTGTTGCTGACAAATTGAAAAAAATTCATGCTTTATCGCATGCATTTTACGTCTCACAGATATGTTATGAAGTTGCTGAAGATCAAATTGGCCTGAATCTCTTTTGCATAGGTTATGTAACAGAAATTGGGAACAACTTTTACAAGGATATCATGATTTCTTTGAGCTATCACGGTAGTTTATAAAATCAACCATACGCCATCTCGTGCACATAACAGTCTTTCCTCTTATGTTTCTTTTCTGTATGTATGATATAATCATAAAATATATGTGCAAATAACTGAATTTCTAACTTCTCCACAACTTTAAGGATTCCTTGCATTTCTTCATAAGGACCCCACAACATCAATTAAAATAAGAAAAATTATCTTAAATAATATGGGCTGACTTATTCTTTCCTTTTCTTTTATCTGTGGTGGTCAAAAACGAGTACAATTTCCAAAATATGAACTTCAAAAATGGTTTTGGACACAATTCTTTGATAACTGAAAAGGTAGTATGCTTTGTGATGCATATTTTTATTTTGGACAACAATTCTTTATCTTTGTTATCTTATTATTTTGGTGTGATATAAAGTATTTCATTGGGAAGACTTGTCACTTGTGAAAGAAAGAGGGCACATTTGCCTTCTGGGAAAGAACAAGAGTTATCTCTCTTTAAAAGTCTAGGACTCCAATTCAATCACATAACTCTGTTTGACTCTTTTGGAAAATTATAATTTTGTATATTTCTTGGATTTCATCTGTAGACCATGAAGAAGCCCCTTGTACTTGCTAGGCAAGACATGATATTGAAATGGGCTACTGAAAATTCATCCACTTCGTACGATAAGTTTTATTTCAAGAACTGAGTTGCATTTAAAGGTTAGAATGAACTGCTTGAGATTTGATATCCTATTTTCCTCTCTTAGAGAGCACCAGTTAAGGGATACTCTGAGACAAAACTAATTTGTCGCAGCCTTTCATGCCGCTTTTGGGTTTGGTTCAATGAATATTTCCCTCGGAAGAAAAATTACAATACGTTTCTTTCTTTGTCATGGGAGAAAATAATTACAACATGGCATAATATTATTATGCTTTATTATTTAGACAGTTTTCATTCTTCAAGCTCTCTCTCTCTCTCTCTTTTTTTTAATGTGCACAAGGATACGTCTTCACAGCCCTCTCACATCGCATAAGCACTTCCCTTTCTACCTGGTGTGATTTGTATTTCAATTGATTTTCACCCCTAGTATAGTATTAATACCTTTCCATATCCAATCGTACAAGGATGCGATTTTTGTAAGTAGGTTATACTATAGGTTTATAATATGGTGCATTAGGATTTCATTTAAGTTATGTGTTGGACTTGAGGATTGTGATTAGGTGGCTGTATATCTTGGGCTATATGATTTTATGCGTTGACTTAAATTTTCATCATTGAAAAGCACGGCTAATGCTTTCCAAAAAGCAAAGTTTATCCTGTTATTCAATCTTCTCCTTCAGCTTTATTTTATTACATATTTGAAGGATCTGTCATTCTTATGATCCAGGATGAAGCTGACCTGATTGACATAAATGATGAGCAGCAGTTTCTGGCATATGCAGATCATCTTTCAAACTTTGGCCTACCTGCCTTGATCTCTGATATAGAGGCGGCAACATCTGAAGTCCTTAAAGGGTAGGCTTATTGAGTTTCTTGAAAAGTCAAATCTGCTGTGGTTTAGACATCTTCATTCCAGAGGTCTTCTTTGGTTTTTTCCTGTTTCCTTTTTCTTTTCTATTTTTGTTTTAATGATTGTGTTGAGAATGTGTAAATTTAGAGATCCTAGTGCTTCTCTAAGCTGAAGTTGAATTGGCATCCCAATGAAGGATAGCTAGGCAAGAGCATAGCCATTCTGAACCTCCACATTTGTTTTACTTCATCAAGCTTAGTTATTAAAACCACTGACCCTCCAAATTACCGTGGATATATTCGCCAAACGGCCAAAGCAGTTTAGTTTTCGGGCTGTCATTTGAGTTGTAAAAGCCTTGTACATCTCCCTTCCCAACCTTTTTTTTTGTATTTCGGCAAAGAACTTCTCAAATTAAATCATTAACCTTTAAAGCTTCTACTTGCATCTTTTGCTGTTGGTTAGGTTTTGAACTTTTACCTTTTTTGACCTCATCCGAAAATTTTCAGAATTTCCTTTCAAACTATTTTCTGCAATCCATGTATTCATGAAGCACAATTTACATGTATCATTTAATATTGGCTTGTTTAATTTAATAATAATGACTTTGTGGTCTTTTTTCTTTTTGTGACAATTTGCATATATAACCAACTTTTTCTTGTTTAGTTTGAGACTGTCTTTATGTTTTATAATAATGTCGTTTTTATTTTATAGTTAATAACCTAATTATTAATGAGTAAGAAGTTAATTACCACAGCACGGAGTTTATTTACATTTTGAAAGCAGTATATGCTTCCACAATCAAAACCAAGCATCATTGGATTCTTATACTAGTACCATTGCTAGTAATATCTGTCGAAGATCGATAGCCGATAGAAAACCAAGCCAAACTGATAAACCTAGACAAATCATTTCTTTCCTCTCTATGGTTTTCTGTCCAACTATTCGATCTCTTCCTGGTTTATTGAACTCCCAATCCTCTAAAAGTTTCTGCCTCTGTTTTATCCTAGACCTTTTCTATTCATGAACCATTATTTTTTTTTTTAAACTGCTTACTCTCCCAGAGGACCCACGTACGCTATTGATGCAACATGAAAAGTATATTCTAGGTGTAGGAGAAATTAAATAAATCAGGACTTTAGAGTATTTTCCATTATTGCATTTGGAAGACAAATTATTTTGTTTCCTGTATAGAGGAAACCCTAGTTTTCCTTATTGATCCTAGTTTAGACTATATAAAGTGGCTACTTTATTTGTAATGAGACACTAATATCATTGAATGCAATTACAAATCTCTCTTCTCTCTTTTCCTTTCTCTTTCTCAATCTCGTTCTTGTTAGATGGTTCTACCTCAGCTATATATGGAGATCCATTTATCAACTTACTACTTTTCTCATTCAGATTCAATAAATTCAGGAAGATTCTCTGATTTTTTTTAAACCTCTGCTGATCTGGTCGACCACTGTCATAGTTTACTCCCTGGTCCAGGAAGGACTAAGGCAGATTCTATCCCAACTTGCTCATGGTTGACCATCAGATTTAGTATCCCAAGAATTCATTTCGGATTCTTGCCCTGCCTCAGATTCTGACAATTCATCGGCTCTTGTATAATCCCACGATATCTTCGATGGAACTGCTTACTTCTCTTGTTAGTTACCACACAAGTTTCAGCATTTTGTGTGAAAATTTCAATCTTACTAATCTATATCCATGCAGCTTGTTCTGATGATGCTTACCTTGTTGATCTCTCACGTCTAAATATCTAGCAAAACATTTATTCTGCTTTCAGACTACACGTGAAAATTTCAGGATTTATTCAAAGCAACATTTGAACAATTGCATCTTCCCTCTCTACCACCACGAAGGAAATAGATTTTGCTGCATAAAAGAATGGTTTGGGATTTTTTTTTCTTTATTTTGAAAGGGTTCTTGGACTCTCGTCCTCTCTTATTCTTCCTCTTCCCCACCTACAATTCTTCTTAGTCCTCTAATTCATTCTTTTCTACTTCAAATATTGCTTATGAAGTCAATTCATTTCCACAACACAATCAGCATCTTATTATTGTGAAGTGTCAGAGTTTGTGCCATTATCAGTAGAACAGGTTAGAAGGGCAAGATGTATACTAAAATTTATATGGTCTGTTGTGAAATAACTAGATACATTGGATCTTCAGTAGAAGTAATGAAGAACCAAATGGCTGGAGAAAAAATGATTCATGTACTGACTGAATAAGGTTTAGTTGTCATCTTATCTCAAACCATTACAGGGGTCTTTTTATTTCTCTATTCCTTTTCAGCCTCTAACAAGATGTTCCCTGCTCGTGTAATTTTCTGGATGATATCAGTAAGTAAAACGAATGTGGGTTTCTGAACATGGGATAAATCTTGAATTGAAAATTTGATCCTGAGGCGCATATTTGGTTTGTTTGATTGTCTTCCCTTGATGATTTACTTTCCAACAAAGAACGGGGAGCATGAAAATGGAAAGGGAGATGAGGATTCAACCATTTTATGTATAAAAGAAACAACGGGAGAATAAGTTCATGGATCGAATGCTTATCAAATTCCATCAACTTGATCCCTTATAGTTCATGATACGCACAACAAATTTTTTATTCATTTGATAGACCAACAATTTTCATAGAGTTGGTTAGATCTTAGATGAGGGAAGAAGATTTTAATTCTTTTCCCACATTGCAGAGAATAAATCTGTTTTACTGCATAGAGATTCATGTCTGTATTTCACTGAAATCATCTAGATATAGGCTTTGTGCAAATGATGTTGCTAATTTCAAATTTAACGTGCTAAGAAACTTCAAAGTAATTCTTTTTCCTATCGTTTTGAGTGATTGAAGGTTTCCAGCCTCTTCTATTGGAATCTGAAAATGTGATTTTTTTGTGCTTCCTATATTCTAGTGTTCAATCTAATGTACGCTTACTTGATTTACCTGAAGCTAAATGGGCTATGTCCTGTAGAATTTGATATTACAGCAAGTTCATTCTTTGGATTATTACTTGGAATTCTGAAACCCCTGTTATTAAATGCTTATAACCTACGCGTTTACAGAAAGCAATTGAAGGATTTCTTTAATGCTCCCGTACTTCACGAAACCATTGTTCAAATATTGGACACTTTTATGAGCATGGGGAGCCCTCATCACTGGGTAGGCTATTTGATGCCCGAAGATTCTAGAGTACACAGCCTTGTTTCACCCTCCAGCAGTAGCAGTTATTCAGATCTTTCTCTTACAACGAAACTTGATCAACTTATGAGCGAAACACGTTCAGTGTTAATGAGGTATGTTTATGTTTCGTCTGGTTCAGCAATTAAGGTCTGAATCTAGCCTTAATACTGCAATGCAAAATAAGCACTAAATTCTAACTTTTTGCTTGTCAATCTGCTTCAAATGCTCGACTTCTTATGATTGAAGAGAGAATAAGAACAAGAGAAAAAGTTTGGTTCCCCAATTGACCATGTTTGGCTAAAGCTTTAGTAACTTACTTAAAAGTGACTTTTATGCTAGGCCAAGCATACATCTAAGCTTGAAAGTCTTTATTTATTTATTTTTCTTTTCAAAGTAACTTTTCATCTTTTACTCTTAGCCTGACATACTCATAGTGACTCAGGTGACAATGGTACATCCTAACTGTGAATTAAAACTTATGTCTAGAGGCTCACACAGATTGCATAATATCTTGATTTGCTTCCATGCACACAAGCAATACGGGAAATAATTATATGTTGCTGCTAGTTTTATCCCTTTTCAAGTTATCCTGCATGCGTGTATGTTACAATTTGGATAAATACCATTCGTGGATACTATACTTTCACTCTAGTATCAATCAAGTTAACTGTATTTCAATTTTGTAATTATACCCCTTGTTGACAACGATGACGTGATAGTCTACAAATGGCATTAAATGTGGTCGATAGTTGTTGATGTGGAATAATTATAGCTTGAGTGAAATAAATGAAGACCATCATCATCATCGATTTCCATTGGTCTAAGTGACGCAATTGGACAGAGTTACCTGATTGGAATCAAATACCGTGAATGGAATTTACTCGTTACAATTTCATAAGTTGAAAGTTCAAATCAAGCCTCAACAATTATGTATTACATTTATAATACTGCCAATTTCTAATGTTCTAATCTTGCTTGATTCCAATTTTATATACCAACTTCTTCACTTTATTCTTGTGACTGTGTGCAGTGTTGAATTTGGGAATATTATCGAAATGTCACTAAAAAAACTGGTGAACGAACTTTTGGAAGATATTAGTTCCCAATGTGGAGAAAGCATTTTATCGTATGGCATGCCACTTGCTAAACTCCTTCCACGAATCGCTCAGATTGGTCAGCAGCTACTGAAAGAACCTTATAGGAGTAGGTACGTCCAAAATATCTGTAACATACCAGAAGTTGAACAATTCTTCACTCTTTTATATTCGAGTACACCTGTTTCTTAGTGTAGAATCATTATTGTAGTTTCGTGAACTTCCACAAATGTAAAGGATTTTAAGGGATTCCGCAAGGTATGAAGAATACAAGGACTATAAGAAAATCGTTGATCCTTGTAATTTTTTCACATCCTGATATAATTGTATTGCTGATCGACCCAGTTTCAGTATTTTAGTTGCTATAATAAATCAAAGATGTTCTTGAAGCTTTTGCAGTCCTCCTTCGTGTATTTAGATTTTCTGGTGGCAAAATTGTTTGTCAAGGTTAAGGAGGATCTATTTCAGTATTTTTTGCGACAAAATTTGTTCCCTATGCCGTGCGGGGTTGAGTACTGTATAGTGAACACGCTCTTAAAGGGCGATGGTCAGTGTGAAGATTAGCTTAATTATTTATTTGTTTTCTATGAAGGAAGGCAACATAGCGAGGAGTGGGCAGTATATAGAAAAGATATTGTTTTTTGGGGAAAAATTTATATATGCCTTGATATAAAATTCTAAAATTCACATGTCATGAGGATGTTAATTAAAAATACTAGATAGAATGTTTAATATGTTTAAAAATACTAGCTTCTAAAATTAAAACCATATTTTGTAATTGATGTATTTTTGAATCACCCGATTTCATGTCGTTCCATGAAATGCCCTTCCATGAATAGAATTTAATTCAAAAAATAAAAATAAAAATTAGAAAAAAAGGATAAAGAGATAATCACCTTAGGCCCTGTTTGTTTCGAATTAAAATCAGATTTTAATTTAAGTCAAAATCAAACATCTTTTATGGATTTTACAACTTTTTAACTACACATTTAATTTTTAACTACATCTATCATAATCTATTAAAAATTTAATTTTAATCCCTACCAAATACTCACTTAATGTAATCAGAAAATAACAATATTACAACATCGGAAAACATACTTTGAATCATTATAATCTCTCTATGTCGATTAATATAGATCTCCTTGGTGAAAGATTTGAATTGTGCATTCTTGCTACAATATAATTGTGCCTTGATATTCAACTTACTTCATGATAGTGCATATGTCTGTGCATGCAATTCGAAATCCATTTTAAAAAATGTTTGGCATTTGATTATTAAGTTTTGATAATTTCTTGGTGCGTGGTTCTAGAGACGAGAGACGATCTGGGGTGAATATTTGGATTGGAAGATCAAATGACTTCATTTATCGGGATTTTATGACAATTTGTCATGTTAAGTGCGTATTTGTTGGCGCTTAAGTTAATCGTGTGTTAGTTGGAGAGTAAGTCAAGGGTGCGTTTGATGGAGTAAATTTAGCTACTAAATGAATAGCTCATGTGATTTGGTTTTCACATTTCTATTTTACTGTAAAAAAAAAAAAGTATTTATGGTTAAAAAAATTGAAAATTATAATCTAAATATTTATTAAAATAAGGCGCGTGGCATAATTTTCTCTCTTTTTTTATTGGGTTCGTATTAGTTAATGATTTAAATTAATTAGTTCCTTTCTTGATTTGCTTTCAATCTTGAGAGAATCTTCAAGTGATTTTTTAAACGTAAAATCTTCTATATTTTAAAAAATCAATTCTTAAAATTATGCTCTAAAAATATTTTAAATTAACATTTTAATTTAGAAAGTGAATTCGAACCTTTAAATTTGGAGAGTCAAACTCACTTTATAATAGAATATACTCTTTAAAAATAAAGAATCTTTTAAATATACTCTTATATTTTGTCTTTATAAAAGATATGAAAAAATAATAAATATATTTTGAAAATTGTAAAATTAAATGTTAAATATAAAGAGTCTATTAGAGCATTCACAATTTTTCATTCTTTGAATCGTATAATATTCTCTTTAAAAATAAAGAATCTTTTAAATATACTCTTATATTTTGTCTTTATAAAAGATATGAAAAAATAATAAATATATTTTGAAAATTGTAAAATTAAATGTTAAATATNCTCTTTAAAAATAAAGAATCTTTTAAATATACTCTTATATTTTGTCTTTATAAAAGATATGAAAAAATAATAAATATATTTTGAAAATTGTAAAATTAAATGTTAAATATAAAGAGTTTATTAGAGCATTCACAATTTTTCATTCTTTGAATCGTATAATATTCTCTTTAAAAATAAAGAATCTTTTAAATATACCAAGAAAAAATGAGCTCGATGTGTACAAACGGGATCAACCTTTTACATGGGCTCGTAGAAATGATAGGCCCTCAAATATTCACGAATGAAAATTTTCATTTGCGATAATTATATTTCAATTTTGTTCAATTTGTTAACTCGATTCAATAAGGTAAATTCATCCAATTTTATTACTTGAACATGTTACTTTTTAACTATAAATTCTTCGAAAAATCACAGTTTGAAATATTATTTTTACACAATAATAGACATCAAAAAAGTGCTAAAAAGTTATAAATTTACGTGCAAAATATTTTATTACGAAAATGTTTTGAAAATAAGTTCGAGAAAAAAAAGTTTTCTTTTAATGGTTATCAATCACGGGGAAATTGAAGGTAAATGACAATGGTAATTTTTCTAATTAAAGTTATACTTATTCGACGATGTAATTAATGATCAACAACATGTAATGATCATCATTATTAGTTATCACATGATCAATTTATGTCAGCAGTATTGAATAGAGTTAAATTAAGCACATATTTGGTGGCGATTATTTGGGGGAAAAAAACAATATTTTGATTAAAAATTACAGAAAAGTTTTGGATTTACATGCAAAATATTTTATTGTGTGAATATGTGATTGAAAATAAGTATATTAAAAAAAAAAGAGTTTTGAAAAAAAAATTCTTCAAACAAGGGCAAATATTAAATTAACGATTAGTTATCTTAGCAAAATCAAATTAAAGTGCTACCTGATTGAAGTACAATTACCTTGCAGAACAATAACCGTTTCATCAGTTTTTATTAAAATTTACTAAAAATCTAATTGTATTCTAAATCAAAGGGGACAAAATTTGGCTGAAAAGTTGCACTATTAGATACTAGCCCTATAATGACGCAAATATAACTTTTAGTTGAGCTTTGAACTTTCAATTTGCATTTTTAAAAGGTCGAATAACACAGTACCCCCTATTTATTGGACAAACGGTTAAAAACTCACGTACCTTTTGAAAATAACACAAAACGTCTCCATTTTCACAATAAGAAAATGTGAAATGGCGAATATATTCTCTAATTTAAATAAATAATAAAAAAAATTAATTACAATTACACTCTCAAGATTTTTAAAAAATTACAAATGAATCCCAAATAAATAACTAAAACATCAAAACTTAAAAAAGAAAAATAAAACTCACCCCCTCTTCCCCTTTCTCAAATTCCTTAAAAACCATCTAAAGTTTTGTGTTATTTCCAAAATGTGGGGAGTTTCCGATAGTTTGCCCTGGATAGGAAGTATTGTGCTATTTAGCTTTTTAAAATTATGAAGATATTATTGATTTATCTCCTATTTGACTTTATTTATTTCAAAACTCTTTATTTTTCAAACTCATTTTCTACCACACATTCACACAATAAAATATTTTATACGTAAACTCAAAAATTTTCCCTAATTTTTAATTACATTATCCAAAAATAATTATTCAAACCATCATTTTCTTCCAATTTCTCTGTATAATGACCATCAAATTTGAAGTTATTTTTCTAGACTACATAAAAATGCTTTCAATCCGCATTTTTCAAATTATGATTAGAATCTAAACTTCCTAAACTAAACACACTAGGCCCATGTTTGGTGCCACATTCTTTCAAAATACGTTATTTCAAAATTCATTTTTAACCCCACATTTTTCAATAAAATAATAATTTTCATCATATCAATAACGTTTTCTTACTTTTTAACCATATATTTCTCATCATATCATTATTTAAAATATATTTTTTCCTCAATGATATTCATCAAACACACCATGTATATGTTAAAGAGAACGAAGAAATGATAACAATATAAAAATATTTAATGTATTTCTAATCGTACTTCTAATTTATGTTTATTTGTTCAATAATTATTTCACTTGTGAATAAATAGATTTTAAGAAAAATATATATATTTATTATCTAGTAAAAACTTCGATATAGTTAATCAATTTTTATCAAAATGTACTAAAAACTTCATTTTAACCGTATTGGTAAACAGGCATACTTTATTTCTCATTTACAGGAAAGAACAAATTAAATTGATCCATTATATTAACTTTCAATTTGCATTTTAAAAATTATGAATAAGCTTTGAACTTTCTATATTACTTTAAAATTTTCTATCTAGACTAAATTTTCTAGAATAAGCACAGTATTAATGTTAATGAAAACAAAGAAATGATACTAAATTACAATATAAAATATTTAATGAATTTTTAATTATACTTTTGATTTATATTTATTTGTTCATTAATTTTTTTCACTTGTGAATAAATAGATTTTAAGAAAAAATATATTTTATAAATATTATCTAACAACAATTTTTTTAATTTTAAAAACCACTTTTACCATTCAGACATAATTTTTACATACATTCAAATTTCCAAAATACCAAATTTACATTTACTGTGCATCTGTCAAAGCAGCTTTTCTTGGTTTATTACACCATTCATTGAAGACTAACAAATGGGAAAGAATCCAAACAAAATGTAACAGTAAAAATGAAATTCATCTGATCTTCGAAATAAACCCTAAAATATATTTCCTTTCTTGAACCCAAAAAGAAGCATTCTGGTTTCCTTCTCATCTGTTTTCAGCATGAATTTATCAGCACCTGAAAAATCTTGTAAGAAAAAACCCCAAAAACTGCAGAAACATTAAGGGGTTAGATTTAACCTATTACACATATTTGACTTCCTTCAGTAACCAAAAATGGAAAAGCAAATCTAGAGAAAGATACAAACTAGTCATCACGGTCAGGGATTGATTAGTTTGTATGTCATAGAAAGCTTTAAACAGATCAAACTTAGAATTTTTTATCACATTAGATCTGAAAAGAAACAGAATCTGAAAGAAAAGAACTAAAATACAGGAAAAAAAAAGATATAGGGATAAGTATAGAGCTCCCTTCAATCCAAAGAAGGATCCAACTTGAGAAATGCAGGCTCCTAATACATGCAACCCACAAACCCATCCAATTTGGATCTATAGATATGGATAGGGTTGAGGGATCCATGG
>CAIGRN010166316.1:0-19012 GCA_903798345.1 Fraxinus anomala | reverse complement strand
ACCACTTACCTGATGTTGTGAGAATGAAGAGCTTGCGAAGCTGGATATAGATGGGCATTATCACATGTTAGAGAATCCAAAACAATTAATCTAATATACCTTGATCATCTATTGCGAATTCGTTCTCAAGTTATTTGAATTGTGCTTGTGAGGACAGAATGAGTGTTTGACAACTTGTTTAGAAAATGGTGAGGCTTGGGATGGAATATTTGTTGCATAAAGATGCTATGAGACTTTACCTCNGTTCTCAAGTTATTTGAATTGTGCTTGTGAGGACAGAATGAGTGTTTGACAACTTGTTTAGAAAATGGTGAGGCTTGGGATGGAATATTTGTTGCATAAAGATGCTATGAGACTTTACCTCTTTGAAATTAGGAAAGATAAGTTAGAATGATTGTCTCTCTATGATTTGATTGTTATTGCTGGTCCAAGCTGTAACCTTTTAATATAAACATTTTCTGAGACATGTTTGCTTTTTGTTCTTGCGTAATGGTGAAAATTATTAACATTTGCCGATGTCCTTTGCTTTAACCTGACTATCTTCAGAACATGCGGCAGTTGGAAAAAATGGAAAACTGTTGCTAACTTTTTAGGATCATTGTGATTATTCTTGTATTCATATCGTGTAATATATTGTATTCTACTTCTGCAGTTTGTTTATCAATATGTCTAAGATATGAATTTTGTTGCAATTCACAGAAAACCAAACTGTCGGTTATTAAGTAGTCATGATGACTTTAGCATGACGTACAAACTTCCCAAGGAGAAAACTTCAGCAGTGACAATACTTAGAAACCCTGTTGAACGTGTCTTAAGCGCTTATGAATTTTCTGTGGAGGTAGCAGCTAGATATCTGAAACTTCCTAACTTAACTTATGTGGAAAAAATGTTTAGACAACCTAAGGGGCTTGGAGTAAGCACTTTGGAAGTCTGGCCATGGAAATATCTGGTTCCTTGGATGATAGAAGATTTATTTGCCCGAGTACGTCCTTCAACTAGAGTTTGATCGCTTCCTTTCATGCATATTTTCTTTGGGCGTCCTATATTATGAATTTTTCTCTGCAAATGCTACATGAAGTATTGCTGCTGTGCTTGAAACAAATTCGTACAGTTAGGATACTGGTACCTTATTCTGACTGTTAGTTATCATACTTCTTTCTGACTTATATTTCTCGAACCAACTAATTGAACTGACACAGTTTCTTGTTAAAATAGTCTTGTTTTAACATTCCTTGCTGTTTTAACACATCATTTAATTAAGTCATGCCAAGTATTCTTGCAGCGTGCTGTATACTTTGTGATAGCACAAAATGTTTGTTCAGATGCACTTTTGAATTTAACCATGAAAATCTTTAAGAGAAGGTATAACAATTCAGATGTTTTTTTATCACCTTTTAGTAACATATTTTGTTCTTCGCATTCCATATCCATATGCTAAATCAATCTATTCCAATTGAAAAGATTATTTTGCAATCCAATAGTATAATTTGGTTGTTGATGATTGACATGCTTTGACTTCATGATCTCTAAATAGTTCTCTCACCATCATGCAGTGAAGGTCCTGGTTAAAATTGAAAGTATATTCATGAAATTCTTGGATGTTCTGTCGATTTTATTAGCATGTTTTCATACTAATTGTTGTATTTGGAAATAGTAAATCAATTTGCTTTTATCTGAACTTCTATTTCTTGACCGCAGTGAATACTAGTGATCCACCAATTTTTCGATCATGGTTTAACAAAATCTTCATGATTAGTAATGAATTGTGAAATGTTAATATTGATTATTTATTGCCTGCCTGTTTGGATTGGTCTCTCATATTGTTGAGTGTAACCTGTAATTTTTACACGGTTGGATTGCAAACATTTTTTGGCACCAATTTATTTCTTTTGCATTATTTCGTTTTAGATTTTATAGTGGTATCTCTTTGAGGTTACGTCGTTATTTTAGTGCATCGAATATCATATGTTTGAAGTCTTCTCTACATATTTGTGGCAGAGGGATGCTAGAAAACATAGAGGACAATTGTATACAATAACCAATAACTCCTACAATATGGAAGAAATTTTAATGCCTCTACATGAATACATAAATGAACCTATTGTTCAGGACATTGTCCACAATGGAGCCACTTTCCAGGTAATGTAGTCTTAGTCAGTCCTATATGTTTTTAATGTATCCATGATTGCCTACTAATACCTTTTGTATCTTGAAGATGTGGTTTAGGATCGGAAAATTGATTTAGCGAATTTTTAATAATACAGTAAACCACTCAGTAGATGATTATTGCTATTTATTCCGAATCTTGGCAGCATCCAGCTCATCGTGAAGAACTTTCAATTGTAAATTCTACGTTTTTCCTGTTTGATTTAAGCCCATGTTTGAGCCACATTCTTATTTAACTACATATTCACCATCACATCAAAAAAATAAAAAAAATGCATTCTCTCCTAAAAAATGTGCATTAAACACACTCTAAGTTTTACCAATAAACTATCGAAAATATGTAACAGAAAGATTGAGCTGGTACACTGTGCATGTTGTTATATTGATTAATTAATTTATATCTTAAATCTGAGTTTTCCTCTACTTCTCTTAGGCTTGATCCCACCATTTTAGTCTTTTTGAGTTATAAAGGGCATTTGTGATCTTTAATAGTTTTCTCACCCTCGTCTCGATAGTTCAGAGTTTAAATGCATCTTGTTTCCTAACCGTTTCCTAATTCTCAGATTGCTGGACTCACAAACAACTCCTATTTAATGGAATCACATGAAGTGCGCCACTGTGTACTCAAGTATCCGACCCTTGGAAAATCTGTGCTTGAAGTTGCGAAGGTAATTATGGAAGGTTCTTGTCATCATGCACGACTTCAAATGTTATATTGCTTTTCGGATGTTATTTATTCATTTGATTGTCTCATCCATGATATATTGTTGTAAATATTGCAGAAGAGGTTGGACGATATGCTGTTTGTTGGATTTACCGAGAACCACAAAGAATTAGCCTCGATGTTTGCAAATGTGGTCGGTGCACAGGTGATTTCTCAGTTGTCAACGTTGAGTTCTAACAGAGATGTTGCAAGTAACAGCGATTCAGGTTAGCTATCAGAAACAATTTATGCACCCAATCAACTATGTGTCTCTCTGTTGCAACTGACAAAAAAATAAAGAGATTTTATCTGTGGATCTTGGAAGGGAAGATTTGAGTTCTGGATGTTAAATCTTGTTTGTTAGTGATTTTAAGTGCTTATAAATTGTGGGTCCTATGAATTGTATGGATAATAAGTGGGTAAAAGTTGTGGGTTCTATGGAAAAAATAGAATTTTACTAGCTTATAAGCACTTGTGAGCTTTGCCAAACATTAGATAACTCCATAGTAGACTGAATTTTTAACTGTTATGCATTTCTTATTCCCATAATGTGGAGCTGACCTACATGATACAAATATTGATTTTCATTAACCATGTTCTACTTCTTCTGCAGAACAGAGCTCCTTGCTTCTGGATTCCCGAAAGGTTGTTAATTATCAAGTAAGAGGTGCAACATTTTTTCTTCCGATTATGTTTTGATTACCGGGTACTTTTACTTAAAATGCCTCATTTTGTTCAAGTACAGATAAATGACACTTCTAAAAAGGTAAAGAAAATTTCATCAATTGGCATGGACGAAGCAGCAAATAAGAATGTGAGCCGTGACTTTCCTTTAAATTTCCTCGTGTTTTGATTGGAAGCTTTCCCTTTCCTTTCCTTTTCTTTCACATGACTAAGGTCTCTCTGTCGCCATATTAGATGAATGTCAGCGAACTTTTGGAAGAATATGAGTCTTGTATTTCAAAAGCATGGAACAGCCAAAAAGAGAGGCGCCCAAAATCTATGAAGCATATTTCTCCTGCAAACTTTACAAAAGAGGTATAATAGCTTGAATGGAGAAGCCCTGGAACATTGAATTTTTTCCCACTTTTTTTATTTTTATTTTTAACTGCACTCGTCATATTTACTATCTCGCCTGTCACTGATGTCGCTAGCTTTCCGATTTTCAGGCTCGTCGTCAAGTTCCCAAGGTACTTATCCAGAAGATTACATCACTTAATAGCCTAGATATGGAGCTTTATAATTATGGCCGGAGCATCTTCTTGAAGCAACAGGCACGTGTGATGCAGAACATGGTTGATACAGTAAGTTGCAAACTTACGAAATTTGTGGTTACTGTGCGATGTGCATATGTTTTGTTCCCATAGATCTTTGGTGCTTTATATTACTGGTAGATTACAAGGAAGAGAATTTCCTATGGCATGTTTGGCACGCTGGATTGAACAATATTAGACAAGGAAAATTGACAAAGTTTGTTATGCATCTCTCCTCTTTATACAAAATAGGAAGGAAAATAAATTTCACCATTCATGTATACTAATTTCTTTCATTTAGGAGTAAGAGTAAGATTATTATTTAGAATCATTTTACGTAAAGAAAAGTATAAAATCTAACACACGTGGAGTTGATACAAGTTACTAAGGGCCAGTTTGATAGGGTTTCTGCTTTGCATTTTTTAAAAGAGCTTTCCAAGGAAACCAACTTGGGCCAGCTTTTTCTAAAATCTCTTTTGACCCGACAAAGTTCTCCAAGAAAATTATCCAAACAGTTTTTAAATCATATTCTTAGCCTCAGAAGTAGCTTGGAGATTTTGAAAATCCCTGCCAAACGGGCCCTAATGTGCACATATCGAAGCCTGTAATGTAATTTCTCTTTAGTGTTCTCTCATTGCGTTCCTTTAAAAACTGGAGCTATTATCTCATGACTGATTCATTGTGCTTTTTAACTGCAGAAGAGGCAAGAAACGACACTTATTGAGAGCGCATACATTATTTCATACAGTCCCTCCTCTTGGAAAGTTCTTTCCTTAGGCACCGCCGGTCTCTTATTGTTTCTCTTCATTTTTCTCTCAAGAAGAAGAACGTCGAAAATGAAACTGTAAATGTAATATTAACTACAATTAAGTGATATAAACACAAAGTTCAGAACTAACAGATAGAAACAAATGCAAAATCAGTCAAAAAAAGGTTACCAAGCTATGATGAATAGTGCTGGGATTTTTTGTAGAGATGCTCAACAATACTAAGGTGATTGGGTGGCTCGGGTCTTGACTCGTACACAGTTTAGATGCATGCCTATTGGTGGAGGTAACAGTTCTTTTAATTTGTTGTTCAAACTGTAATTCTTCATGTGTTTTATATGTTGATGAAAATAGATGTTCTTTCATAAATTCTGAATTCCCACCTCTGCATCCCTATATTCCGCCTGTGCGGTCCCACGCCCCGACAGCTCGACCCTTATTCCCATCTGGTTCCTCCACTCCCACCATCGTCTCCATGGTCATCCCTACCCTTGTGGGCCTCTCTCCCCCATCACTTCACAGATTTTCTTTTCTTCCATTCTTTTGCTCAACGTGAAACTTCATCTTACAGAATAATTCTTCTCTCCACTGACCCCTCGCCCCCAGAGTGGCTCACTGATTGCTTAGACAGGGGTACCGAGTCTGCTTGACTTGACACACCTTTACACCTATAGCCTCACTTGAGAAACATGTAGTGCATGCTTGATTTTGATCACCTAAATCTTTACTTGGACTCGTTCTCACTTTGAAATATTTCTTGTGTAATCTAGTTCACTTAAATTTCATCTCAACTATGGTACACCTCCATTGATGGATCGATATGACCCAAGTTTTCTTACTCGTCTCATCCTTTCGAGCAGTTGCCCTTTTATGGCAAAAGCTAGTTTTTTTCATATTCCTTTTGAGCAACCTTTTTTAACTAAAATATTGAAAAATCTACAATGATAAAGATATAACTGTATATGTTACTTGTGAAATCGTCAAATGTAAGATATATTTTCGTTGATTTTTAACTGATTACTCTGAATCAATTCAAACTTTATTACTTTGAAAATCCTAATTTGTATCTAAACAAGGAAAATGTAGTTGATCTTCTAAACCAAAACAATTCTCAGAAAATAATTTAATCAAATAAAATAACAAAAGACTCCCTTATATATATGAGAAATTATAATTGAAGAAGTTTGCATGAATTATTTTATAGATAGAAGTGGGAATCGATTGAAAACTTGCCCTTTAATAAAATGTTGCAAGTTGATAAAGGAATGAACAGAAGCAGGAGATTATAATTCCCTTGCCTTATTTGATTTATTGAAGTTGGTCCCAGTTTCTTAATTGTAGTACCAGCCAAAATGTCTCTGTCCATCAAGTGTGACAAACGTAAACCTAATGCGAATTGAGACTCAATTGGGAATAATAATCAAAAAACACCTAATAATAATAATAATAAAATGAATTATATCATTCCATGCATTTATAATTATTATAGCACATAATATTTGCTTGGAAATACTTCATAAAACATTCCAATTTCTTGCTGTGGCTTACTTTGTTATGCTTACTCTCTCCATCCTCTTTGCATTGCATCGAGAATGCTCGATATTAGGCTCATCGAAAATTGGTGGACCATCAATCTCTTTGTCGAATCGTATTCCTTATCCGAATCGAATCCATACCCTTTTTCACAATTCAGTGGCACAAATGGATTCTTATCGCATCCCACGTGGCTTCGAGACACCGACTCCTCATGCCAGATGCTCGATAGTCGATACCCCCAATAACCAACAACAACTCTTGTTGCTGCGTTATCATAGATACACGTTTTCTGTGTCAACAAATCGATTCGATTGGCGGATGTGTTTCATCTCCTCTCCACAGATCACTGCATCCATTGTGATGTCACCAGCATTCGATTGTGTCCTTGATGACATCTTCACCAGCATCCTCGATACCAGATGATGTAGTGGAAGCATATAAACACGTGTCGACAAATTTGATTCTTTCGAATGCCAATTTGGATCAAAAATTGGAGAATGAATCTCACAATTGTAATTTTTATTAATTCATCGAAGTTCATCCGTGGCAGCCTTAAACATGAACCTTATGAAACCTAATGATAATCGTTGCAAAAGTCACGGTGCCAGACAGAGGGGACACATGTCCATCTATGATTGGACAGTTTGAAAAAAAAAAAAATACAACATCCAATCCCGCCTTGCCACCACACCCTATCACTCACTCCCTATCAGCAATCCTCGTCCAAGAGCATAATTGTTGTTGCAATCCTACCCCCACAATTCCTAACCTGAAAAAAACCTAATTGGGAATAATAATAATAATAAAAATGAAAAATGAAGTAACTCGTTCCATCTTAATCAACCCAGGAGTCATTTAACAAAGTTTGTTATTGACAATTGACCGTGACTATTATTTTTACACTTAAATTGGATCTTGAGGCTAGTTTGTTCAATGATTATTCAGTCATATGCGCCACCAGAAAATGTTATAACACTATCTATCTTTACAAGAAGTTATTAAATTTCATACTAAATCCATCAGCCCGACTGAAAACTTGGGTTCCAAACTGGTTCGGGTATCATTATTGGATCGCTAGACAGTTAAACCAGTCAAGAGCCAATTTAAAACCAGCCGATTTTACGGTCGGGTTGAAACAGTTTTTGTAAACTGTTTTCTTTTTAAAAAAAACATTTACATGATATTTAGACTCGAAACCCCCAGGTAATATTTTATAATTTTTTTTATTTTAAAAATATTTTCATTTAAATTTATATCAAGTACTAATGACTCACCGATTGAACGGTTAACTCGATTATTGAACTAGTGATCCAATGACCTGATGTTTAATCTGATAACTCGAATCAACAACGTTGATTGTACCTTTAACCAATCATACAAAATTTTTGTCCCCATGGAAAGAGTAAAAGTAGCATTTGTCGTGGTACTATGTCCATCATAGTGAGTCCATTTTCAAAGGACCACTTGTAATTAAGGCAGTGTCCCATGCATAGGCCATGGCTGGCGTGCATGGGACTGCAAAATATAGAGTCCTTATTGTTTCCATGTATGTAACTACTTGCAAGTAAAGACAAGATTACCTACAAAAAGCCACCTATGTAGGATCATTAATTATAGTTGCTTGTTAGATTAATTTTGTACATGACTTATAGGGGGCATGTCTGTATCAATCCCTTCACCAACCACTTATAATTAATTTTTGATTTGTCACATTAATTGACTTGGCCAAATGTTAATTTTAGTTGGGGTGCTAAGCTTGAAATGTATAAAATGAATTTATCAAAAATTTGACTCCATGTTGATTAAAATTTGTTAGTTTAGACTGTGATATCTGCATATGACGCTCATCGAAAGTTTTCTCAATTTGAAACTTGTGTCTTCGTGTTACATGTTAATCGTTGCGATATTTTCGAAAATTATCAAACTTCATATTTAACCACACATTCAAATGAATTCAAAAGTACTAGTTACGTATCCATCCCTCCCTCCTTTATATTTATTATTATTTATAAAATAAATCATTTATAATTTCCAAAAGTAATTTTTAGTTTTTTTTTAACTAGCCAAAAAAAAAAAAAGCACAATGCCCAATAGACACGTATATTTTGGTAGTGGCGAAATTAGTAACTGGAAAGCAGAAAAGAAATGGTAAAGGATTCAGAAATGATTCACAACCTTGACTACTGCTTACTCTCTCTCTCCTGTTTGACCGACTATAATAATTCACAACCTTGTAGGAGTGTCTAATTCACTCTTGATTCAGTCTTCACTTCGGCTAAGCTTTGATCTTTTCAATTTTCATATTGAAATTTAGCTGCCTGTAGTGTCTATTATATAACGGGCTGTTTCACAAAGGATTTTTTTTTTTTTTTTTTTAATTTTTTAATAAAGTTGATTAAATTTATGGTTAAAATTTTGATAATAATTGAGAATTTTATGAAATGTATGGTTAAAATTGGAATTTAACCCATTGAAAAGTTAATAAAATTTTAACAATATTGTATTGAAAAGCACTTTGAATTTTAAATCTATCTAGTGTTTATTCACAAACGGAAGTGTGTTCAAACATCTAAATAATTATATTTACTTATTAACACACATTATATGAAAGCGATAGTTATTTTATTATTAAATGAAATGTTTGGTATGTAGAATTAGATAGTTTTTCAAAAGTTTACTACGTATTTTTAGTTTTAAATTTATGATTACATGACCATTTTCAAATTTCAAAAGAAAATTGATATTACAAGGTCACGGAATTGAAAAATGAAAAATCAGGTCCAATGTTGATAATTGAAAAATCATGGAATTGGCCATAATTTGAACAATTTTAATGAAAAATAAATTAGAGTAATTAGTCACAATTAGTTAGATAATTTAATGGATTGTGACTATAATTATAATTTGAACAATATTATTCATAGTGAAACTACCGATAGCCGTCCTACGTGACATACATGTGACAATTTCTAATTTATTGTATGAGACAATAAAAAATTACCATATTAACGTATCAAATAACAAACTGATAAATATATGCCACATAGAGTATTAATAATTTTACTATGAATAATATTACTCTTATAATTTCTCTCCTCAATCCAAATCCCCACAATATCTAATATCTATACATCAAAATACTTCCATGCACATCATGGGAAATTATGCGCAATGATCCCTAATATATGGCCCTTATGCGCAATGGTCCCTAATGTTTCATTATTGATGTTGACCGCCTCAACGTATTGATTTTGTGCGCAAAAGGTCCTTTTAGGTTTTTTCTATTCACTTTTTTCCATTAAAGTATATCTATTTTTAGAGAGACACTTGTACCCTTATCCATTTATAGACTTAAAAGGATGGTTTGTGTAAAATTTCTGAATTCCCACATTTCTTTACGGTCTTGGTCAAAATTTCATATACCAAAAAGACTGTTAAGAGAGAAATTTAGTGAGATAGAAATAAAGAAAGGGAAAATTGCAATAGTGGTAGACTTTACCATAATTTTCATTTTATACTAACCACAGTCCCAAATCTTTCAAAAATATATACTTGGAGTCATTTCCATCCATTTGACCGTTAGATGATTAAGAAAAATGATTTTAACCAAATTTAGTAAGGGCAAAGTGGTAACTTTAGAATTATTACATTAAATAAATTAATCAAAAAACCAAAAAATAAAAATAAATGTGTAAACCCCACCCCCAAAACAGCCACGACTTGCAAGAAATATTACCTTCTCCGCCCAGAAACAATCGTTGCCACCACAGCTCCATAGCCACCTTCCACGCCATTCCACATTCGAAAATCAAACCAAGAAAACTACGTACTTTTTGCGTTATAAAACTTGGAACAAAAATCTAATTCCAATTCCAATTCCAAATTTTGCGTGAGAAATTATGAATTTTCTAAGTTAT
This sequence comes from Fraxinus anomala, assembly GCA_903798345.1. Taxonomy (NCBI): domain Eukaryota; kingdom Viridiplantae; phylum Streptophyta; class Magnoliopsida; order Lamiales; family Oleaceae; genus Fraxinus; species Fraxinus anomala. The sequence continues at coordinate 8,670 of CAIGRN010166316.1, read as the reverse complement.
AGAGCTTGGAACTCCCTCCATAGCTCAATCTCAATTCCAATTCCAATTCTCCAAAATCTTAAGCCTTATAAAACCAACATTTATTTAATTGACACCATAGCTTGGAACTCCATTTCTCAACCCACAAATTCTGGGTTTTTTGAAATTTTGCTGAAATTTCTCAACCCACAAATTTTTGTACTACAAACCGTCTCTAGAGATCTGTCTGAACTTTGCCTGCATTATTGAAGGGAGATCTCATGGTTTTCCCATCAACATAGGGGTAACAAAAACAACATCTATTAGAAATAAAGAAATTGTAGATTGAAAGTCATAGAGTTCACCCACCGATTGCAAGTCGCCAAGAGCTATTCCAATTTGAGTATTGAATATTGCAATTCTTAAATCTTGCTGTGGAATGGGGGTTGAAGTAGGTGGATGATGTGATGGTGACAATAGTGGTGGGGCTGGTGGTGGAAGATGGTGTGGTGGTCGGGAATTGCTTTGGTTTGGGGGGAAATGGGTGGGGGTGGGGAGTTTTTGTTTTTTTATTTTTTTTGGTATTTTATTTTTTATTTTTTTGGTTAATTTATTTAATGTAATAATTCTGAAGTTATCATTTTGTTCTTACTGAATTTGGTCAAAATTATTTTTCTTGGTCAATTAACAGTCAAATTGATGTAAAGGACCCCATGTGCATATTTTTGAAAGGTTTTGAACTGTGAGTGACACAAAATGAAAGTTAGATAAAGTCTACAAAAAATAAAAAAGTGAAAGGTTAGGGACCATCGCTGCATTTTTCCCTAAAGAAATTTTTTAACTAATGACCAATTTTCATCATTTTTTGTTGTTACGGTGGTTGTTGGCATTGTTAGTACTATTTCCCACTTTTATTACTCGTGTAATTTGAAGTCATTTACAACCATGACCATTTGCTCACTTTAGTGTTACTCGTATCATTTCAATTATAGTGCACTTAAAAAAAAAATTAGTGCTTAATTCAACAAAAACAGCACTAAAAAACAAGACGCCAAAACAAGAAAAAGAAAAACTTCGTATAATTATTGGAGATATCCTCTATAAATTAGTAGACTATTAAGTGGGTAAGTAACTTTTTGGACCTTTCAATCTATTGGCCTAAAAGTTGAAAAATTTATAATTATTAATTTTTGGGCCTTTCAATTCAATTGACCTAAAAATTGAAAACTTTATGGAGCGTAAATAATAATAATAATAATAATAATAATAATAATAATAATAATAATAATAATAATAATAATGCGTGCAAAATAGGGATGACAAAAAAATACGTTCAACCCGATACCGGTGGGCCTCACTCCGAATGTGGCGGAGATTACCAGCATAATCGGGTAAATAGGGCAGGGACGAGAACGAGGGCAGGGACAGGACGATGATCATTACCTCGAAAGCGGGTACAGGAAACATAATTCCCGTCTCGCCACCCACTCCGTTTAAAGTGAATTTCAAATTTAAATTTTTTATCAAACAAAAATAATATATTTATCATCATTTTTAAAGAGAATATAAGTTGTTTTTAACAAATTAGTAAAAAAGTAATAATATTTACTAATTAAAAATATAAAAAAATAAAAATAAATAAAAGATAAAAATAAAAAATAAATAGGCACGATAAATGCGGTAGAGGACCTGCCCCGCCCCGTCCCGTTTTAAATGAGTATGGGGATGAGACAAGATAAAAAAAATACTCGACGGAATGGGAGTGGGAATGACCGATTAGTCACATACCCGCCTTGTTGTCATGCCTAGTCCTAAGGTGACGCCAAAGCGCGCCGTTTTAGATCTAAAATTAGATATGCATGATAAAAAGATATTTTTGTCATCTTTCTTGTTGAATCTTATCAAGTCTTCATGCTAAATATTTAAATTGGTTTTTAATTACATGTCCTCTCGATAATAATTTTTCACTTAAATTAAAAACTTTTTTATAATAGCCACATATCCTTTAAGAAATCACTACTACATAATCTTTTCTTTCAAAAAATGGGAGCAAATGTGCTAAAATGCAAAATAATTATCAATTGAAAATATTTTTAAAATTATAAGCACTTTCCCAATATTATTGCACAAATTACATTTTTTCATTTTTTCAAAAGATTTAATTTCAATTTCAATCATACATTTTATATGATTCACAATTTTATAAACTTCCAAAAACACATTTAATCAATTTTATCAAAATTTACTAAATTTTTTATCAAATAGCTCATTAACTTCTCGCGTTCGAAAATAGATTCTTTCCATGTAATTTGTTTTGATTTTATTAATACTTTCATAATTTAATAATCGATAAATGCAAAACATTTACTCTGACTCAAAATCTAATATCATTCCTGAATATATAAAATATATTTTTGTAAGACAAACAAATTAGGATATTATTCTTAAAAGTGTGTAGCATTCTAGAATTTTAAAAGAGAACATTTGGTCTGAAGAGATCAACGAGCTTCTTGTGTAAACACTTGCGCAACTATTTAACTAATGCTCGAACGGTTTCTGTCTTCGACTAACTTGCTCAATTGTGAAAACCCAAAGATCAATGTGCTACTTGAAATATACTTTAGGGGCCAACAATGCAATATTTTAAGACATAAAACTAACTAGCGAGCAAAACCGTGCTGCCAAATCGTCCCCAAAAACACGAAAATCGAGATGTCCGAATTAAGCAGAATAAAGAACTGACAAAAAGGACCTTTTACTCGTTAGCAGGGTTAAATCTGTCAAATCAAATAACTTTTTACTGAAGCTTTCAGAACCAGAACAGTCGTCAGTAGAAGATGTCCCATTAAGCTCGCACCCGATACGATATTTTACCAACTACTCACAAAACAACTACTTTTTAATCCCCTTAAATTATTAGTACTTCTCTGTCAATAAATTCTTCTCCGTTTTGTATACAATATTTCTGCATAATTAAATAAATATAAGACATTTATTAAAACCAAAAGGTACCAAAAATTGTACCCGCTGATTTTCGAGCTTGACGACTATGGAATGAACACGAACAAGATCTTCCGCTACCTGAAACAAAGGCATCGAGATGTGTCCAAGAGAGAATTTGAGAAAAAATATGTGCTGAAAAACTAAGCGAAAACATACATTGATAATTAATTGAAATGATATATTTATAGAGGTATGTAGTGCATTTCTAGTAAGATTACAATGTTGAAATCTCTAAGAGTTCTAACATGATTAGGAGTTGTAACTCAATTGATTTCGTATTACCCACGTGTTTGGATAGATGTGAGATTTTGATGTTAGAATCATCTCAGAAAGAGGTAACTTATTACCAGCAGGATTTTGCTTCCTAGAGTTGGATAAATCTTGACATGAAGTAGAGTCCTAATAAATCAAGGATTGCATGATACGAGGGTCCGATTGTAAACTCGAGGAAGAGCTGTTGGGCCGTGGGTGCCTGAGCCCGAGGACAGGACCCTAGGAGATCATGGGGGACTTGCTCAAATGGGCCCTAAACTCCTTGAGATGTGTTCTCGGGCTAGATCCCAAAATTGGTATTATCAGTACCAATGTATTACTTGTTTGATCCCCGTTATTTTTAAAATACGTTTTTCTCTCCTATCTTTTCAATCATATATTCTTCAATAAAATAATATTACGCACAAATCAATTTTTTTTCTTATGTTTTCTTAGATTATAATGGGGCTCAAACAATGAGTTAATTTCAATTGTTAAATTTTTTTATTAATAGCGAAAAATTATAACTAACTTTAAATCTATTTAAAATGAAAAATATATATAATTACCGTCGGTAAAGAAAGTCAAAGCAAGACGAATTATTCATGTTCGAGTTGGTTAAGGGTTATGGTTACCACTGCTGAAACCGAAAGTTCAAGAATTGGTAAAATAAAAGAGAGAAAATGATAGTATTAAATTAAATTTTAAATAGGTAATTTGTGATTTTTCTTTAATAGTGATAGATTGCAAAACTAATAATAATAATAATGCGTATTTAATGAAAATAAAACTTAATTTGTGTAGTAAAAGCAAAGCAACAGACTCTCTTAAGAAAAACAAATCAAGAGATGAAATAAAGTATAAAAATATTATCTTAGCTATAAATACGAATTAAATATAATTAATTTTAAATAAATATAAATTGGCAATGAACTCTTGACGTCAAAGCACGGGTCATGAATGGAGTACAGTAGCAATAGATAAAAACTCTCTAATGACGTCAAAATGATTATTCTTAATTGGCAATGAACACTCTGATATGAGTATAATAATATTATTTAACGATAGGTTCGAATTAAATATAGACGATTTCAACAATCATCTAAATTAGCAATGACCTCTCTAATGAAGTCGAAGCATAAATCTAGAGTATAAAAAGTTATTTACCGGTAAGTTAGAATTCAATTTTAGCGATTAGTCGTAATTAGCGATGAATGCTCTAGTGAGAATATAATAACATTATTTCGCGTTGAATTCGAATTAAATATACTTCAACAATTTATTTAAATTAACAGTGAACTCTCTAACGAAGCCAAAGCACAAGTCATAAATAGAGCATAAAAAGTTATTTAGCGTTAAGTCAAAAGTAAATATGGTATTGAAGTCAGACACAAGACCTTAGAGATAAATTCGAATTAACTATAATTAATTTTAAATTTATTTAGATGATAAAATTGGTTTGATGGAGAGCACAAGACCCACATTAAATTACTGAAAATTGTAACGGTTATAAATAATGGTTTGTGTTTAATGTTCACAGATCTGAAGAGAGACAGAACCAAGAGAGACTCCTCTGCTGCTCTGGAGCTTCTGAAACGTTGTCGTTTTAACAGTTGCTCGCACATATATACAGAGTGGAGTAGAAAATTTTGACTGTTACAGTGAGACAAGAGTGAGTGGAGTAGAAATTTTTGACTTAATTAGTGAGAGAAGAGAGTGAATGAGCATTTTTCGTGAATGAATAATAACTGTAGCGAGTCTGGCGACCATTGTGAGGCGATGTTTTCGCATGTTAGCAGTTGTGTTACTGTATAATCTGAATCTCATTTCAAGTATTCGTTTTCTTGAATCTCAGATTCGTAAAATTCTAGCCTTTTAAGCTCTTCGTCTGTTTTGCATGTATTCACACGCCTAAAATTATTATCCGTATAATTCAGGAACAAGTGTAGTGGCTTGCCCGCTGACTCATTTGTATCAGAATATTTGGTGAGTTTTGAGTATTTGGGATGTTCTTTTATTTACATTAACGAGATTCCTGAAGTTTTTGTCTCCTTTTGATTTTCAGCATTAATTGAAGAAATAAAAGGCGGAGTACAAGAATTCTGTTTGGAAAATGGAGGGGGTGTTGGAGAAAAGTTTGAACTCAGAATTTTGGCATGCTTGCGCAGGAGGAATTGTTCAAATGCCGTTAGTGAACTCTAAGGTATTCTATTTTCCACAAGGCCATGCAGAGCACACACTCACTAACATGGAATTCCCAGCCTTGCCGAGAATTCAGTCTATGATACTCTGCAGGGTTGCGGCTGTGAAATTTTTGGCAGACCCTGAAACAGATGAAGTTTATGCCAAAATTAGGTTGATCCCAGTGGTGAATAGTGATTATAGTTTTGATGATGATGTGGGGTTAGAAGGAAATGGATTTGAACTGAATGAAAAGCCCACTTCTTTTGCAAAGACGTTGACTCAATCTGATGCGAACAATGGTGGGGGTTTCTCTGTTCCGAGGTACTGTGCAGAGACTATATTTCCTCGGTTGGATTATTCGGCTGATCCGCCTGTCCAGACTGTGATTGTTAAGGATGTTCATGGGAAGACTTGGAAGTTTAGGCATATCTATAGGGGGACGCCGAGGAGGCATTTATTGACCACTGGGTGGAGTTCTTTTGTTAATCAGAAGAAGCTGGTTGCAGGAGATTCGGTCGTGTTTTTGAGGGCCGGAAATGGGGATCTCTGTGTTGGGATTCGGAGAGCCAAGAGGGATGACGGCATCGGTGGCCATGAATCTTCATCTGGGTGGAATTCCAGTGGTGGTGCTGGAAATTATAGGTACTTCTCTGCATTTCTGAAGGAAGATGATAGCAAGCTGTTGCAGAGGAGCTGCAATAATGGGAGCCTAAGGGCGGAGAGGAGCAAAGTGAAGCCTCAATCAGTTATGGAGGCTATATTTCTTGCCAACAGTGGCCAGCCTTTTGAGGTGGCTTATTACCCGCAAGCAAGCACGCCGGAGTTTTGTGTAAAGGCTTCCTCCATAGGTGCTGCGATGAAGATCCAGTGGTCGTCCGGGATGAGGTTCAAGATGGCTTTTGAAACCGAGGATTCTTCCCGGATTAGCTGGTTTATGGGTACTATAGCTTGCGTTCAGGTTGCTGATCCCGTTTGCTGGCCTAATTCATTGTGGCGACTCCTTCAGGTATTTAACGAAAGACTCAAACCTCTGAAGTTATAATTCGTGTAATCTGTCAATTGCCAAAACCTTGGAACCTTGTTGGTTTCATGTGTGTCCAAACTAGTGTTTAAGGGTTCTTTTTTTTGTTCTGGTTCCATCTTAAAAATGTTGGAGTTCACATTCTTTTTGCCTCTCCGATTCATTAGCGAATCCAATTTGTTCGATCTAATAAGAAAACTGATTTAAGGGTATGAGGGTGGTATATAATAATTTATGGCTCCATAATAATAAGAGTTCAACTCTTCTCTTATTCATTTTTTCCCTTACATGAAAATAAGAAATATTTCGACCTACAGTAACATTATGTGGCCATTTCTCAGTTTCTACTCCTGCATTTGTTCCCAGTATTTTGCATTGCTACAACCTAAGCAGCAAACAAGAAGATATTTTGAATTTAGGAAACTCCGTCTCAGCTTATTTTTACTTTCCTATTTACTCTTACATAAATCTCGCCTTTTTTGCAGGTGACGTGGGATGAACCGGATATGCTACAAAATGTGAAACGTGTTAGCCCATGGCTAGTTGAAATGATCTCAAATATACCTGCCATTCATCTCTCACCCTTCTCACCCCCACGAAAGAAGTTATGTTTACCGCATCATCCCGACTTTCCACTTGATGGCCAGCTTCCAATGCCATCATTTACAGGAAATCCTCTTGGGCACAGCAGTCCCTTAAGTTCTCTATCAAATGACATAAATGCAGGCATACAAGGAACCAGGCATGCTCAGTTTCGAGCTCCGTTCTTAGATCACCTTAGTAATAAACCGCAGCAGGGACTTTTTCACCCGAGTTTCCCGCGGCTTGACCTCCATACTAAAATTTCTGATGGTAATGTCAGAAGCCACCATGGTAATGAAGATATTTCTTGCTTGTTAAGCATGGGGAATTCTAGTCAGAAGTCCAAGAAAACTGATACTGTAATGACGCCCCGATTTGTCCTGTTTGGTCAGCCGATACTGACCGAGCAACAAATGTCTCTTGACTGCTCAAGTGACGATTCTGAAGTATTATCAGGAAAGAATTCTTCAAGTCTTCCAAAAAGTTTGTCTACTACCCAGGTTTTGTCGAAACGGGGCTTTCATGCAGCTGAGGTTGGGTTGGGCCCAGGGCACTGCAAAGTATTCTTGGAGTCGGATGATGTGGGTCGGATTCTCCAATTATCTGCTCTTGGATCATATGAAGATCTATACAAAATACTTGGAAACATGTTCGAGATTGAAAGATTAGAGATGCTGAGCCACGTGTTCTATCATGATGCAACTGGTGCTGTTAAACAAGTTGGAGAAGAACCATTCAGGTGATACTTATCATTTTGTTACCTTTTACTTTCCAACCATTCAGGTGATACTTATCATTTTGTTACCTTTTACTTTCCATGGTTTAGCAACGTCCAAAAATTGCATTTTGGAACTTCTTGAATTGCTTTTCATTTACCATAATGTCTCATTTTCTTATTTTGCAGCGAGTTTACAAAGAAAGCAAAAAGATTGACAATTCTAATGACGCCAGGCACTAGCGATGTAGAAAGGTATGTGTTCTCGTTTTCATGCAAATTTGTTTGTTTTTCAAGATTATATCGTGTAACCTCTTCAAAACTGATGGTTTAGAAGATGTTCTATGCGAGAAATTTTCTCGAATTGCTCATTTTGGAAAGAGTTAAACGTCCTTTTAGTGAGGGAGTATTTCATTCTACTAATTTTGTATTTCAGGATCTTGATTACTGGTCTGCCAACTGCTGAACGAGGGCTAGATTCATCAAACCAGACAGGTCCACCTTGGGCATATTTGCTTAGTACGAGCATTTAAATTGATGTAATAAAATATTGACAAATTTCTGGTTTTCTTCTTTATCTTTAAGAACTCAACTTTGAAAAATGTATGGATGCTTGGATATCTTTGTGTAACCGTTGAATCTTTGGTTGTACTAGGTTCGATCCAAATTTCTGCCCAAAGGATTCGATGAATTTGTATGCCCTAGAGAAAATTGATGCCTAATTTGTAGCCAAAAAGTAAATGATATTGTTCCCCTATGATGTGAGTTTGTGGTTTGTGGGTTTGTTGCTAGTCTTCTGTTTCTTCAAAGTGCTTTTGTTATTTGTACTAATGGTAAGTATGATCAAGGCGCTCACTTCATTTACCATGTTTTATGTAACAATTATGTTACTTGTACAATTTTCTTTACAACTTCATACTTGACAGATATCACATTCATTCATTTTAAAAATTAT
>CAIGRN010166304.1:0-15731 GCA_903798345.1 Fraxinus anomala | reverse complement strand
GAGGATAACCTAAATTTAGGTCATTTTGTTCTAAACATGCATTAATCTTGTTGCATTGACACCATGAACGGATTCGGTGAAAGAGGAACTTGAGATGGCAAAAGACAAGGTCCTCGTCGTGCGTTCTCCGAACCCACCTCGAATCTTTTTATTTTTTTATGTTTTTAATTTAGATGATATTTACAATAAATAAAAAAACGTGATGATAAATGAGGATATTTTATTTCCGGCTCCACCTCTTCACAATCTTCGAGAGGGCATGACNTTGTGATGGTTTTCGCTGTAAGAAAAGTGATTCAAGCATGAATCGCAATGAGCCAATAATCATCAGGAGGGCTACCACCAACGTAGATCGAGGCCAACCCCTTATATAGGGTTCCAAACCCGTTCATGATTCATTGAGCAAAACCTAGCTAGGATATGTAATTAAACATTGAAATGTGTAGTGATGCTATACCCAAGAAAATTTTCATTTAATGCTTAACTTTGGGATTTGAATAAGTAAATGTAATTTAATTCAAGCTGATGATCATGAAATCATGAATAAGTTATCATATAGTTGTCCTTTGGCTTATATGCTTAAATAAGAACAGAAATAGCTTTATGGAGTGGCCATCCCATCAAATTTCTTAAATACATTGATATGCAGACAGTGCTTCCACGAAGTTTGTGGTGTGTGTGTATATGTTTATGTCAATATCTGTGAGACATGGCACATCAATTCAACAAATCTAGTTTAATTCTTGGGCCGCACCTATGACTTGTTTAGCATAAGCTAAGCAATGATGCTTAGTAGATCATTTTCGAACCTAGGAGGGAGACATCGGACCAGACCTCTAGCCAATGAACACGAAGAGGGCACTGGATATATAATATATGTACGTGTATATATATTTTGGCTTTTCTTATCCTCTCATTGTAGATAGAAAATAATATTAATCTTGAATAGTACATGAAATCTTGTGAAAGAGGAAATGATGCGCTTTTCACATCTCTATTGTTAAAGCCATTAGTGACATAAATAAAATGCAAAATATTGATGTCGAATGAGACCTAAGTTTACCTTCCAAAAATACTTTCTTTTTTGTACGATACTACGATCATACAAACCGTACAATTATTTTTTGAAATCCAAGCAACCTTAGACAGCCATATATATATGTGCTTGACTAAAAACCAATCATATATAACAACCTAGCCAAAGACACAAACTTTGATTGTGAAAGCTGAATCCTGCATTAGACAACACATCAAATACATTCAGCTGTTCTTTTCATAACCTACCTAGTATATATAATCCTAGTACTTACCATTTCACCTACACGAGGTTGTTCTCGAGTTCTTTGATATAGTAAAGATGGTCAAGGAAAGTTAACAGTCTGGAGGATTGGAATGGAGGATTAATGTCCCGAATGAAACTACTTCTAAAGTTTTAGTGCCTGAGTCGAAGTCTCAAATCCGAGTTTGCAATGGATTACGAGGTTTAATAGTGGGGTTCGTGTCAAGAATTTGGAAGTTTTTTCAAAAGGCTTGGAGTTTAGCAGTTAGAGAGCCTAAGAAAGCTATTCATGGAGTTAAAGTAGGGATGGCTCTTTCTATCGTCTCGCTCTTCTATTACATGAGGCCTTTGTATGATGGAGTCGGAGGGACTGCTATGTGGGCTGTTATGACTGTAGTCGTGGTATTCGAATACACTGTGGGTAAGTATTCAATATGTTTTGGTTCTTGAGCAAGATTATAATACTCATAGGACATTTTTTGTGCACATTATTAGACAATGCTGAATAGGACGACAGACAGGACTTTAACTCATTCTTAATAATGCAGGTGCTACACTCTGTAAATGTGTGAATAGGGCTACTGGAACTTTCTTGGCCGGAGCACTTGGACTCGGTGTTCACTGGATTGCAAATCAGTCGGGAGAAAAACTCGAACCCATTATTCTTGAAGTCACGGTTTTCCTCTTAGGTAGGTCGAATTTCTCCTTTTTAGCTCCTTTTCAGAATTTTTTTTCATGCAATCTACTGTCAGGTTTAATTCCCACAGGCATCAAAATGCAAACATCGTTAACGAAATTTAACATCTTCAAGATATATTATAGTGTTTACCTGTTGCTGAGAAATCACTTACTTTTCTTGCAGCTGCTGCCGCAACCTTCTCTCGATTCATTCCAACAATAAAAGCACGATTCGACTATGGTGCCATGATCTTCATCCTCACGTTTAGTCTTGTGTCAGTATCAGGCTATCGTGTAGATCAATTGTTCGAATTGGCTCATCATAGACTGTCCACAATTGCCATAGGGACCTCCCTTTGCATCCTTACAACCATGATTTTCTGTCCTGTATGGGCAGGAGTTGAACTTCACTATCTTATCACAAATAACACGGAAAAAATTGCTGATTCCTTAAATGGTAAGCCAGAAAAAATCACATGTAAACAACGATTATAACACGTTGATTTACGAAAAATGGAAATTAATAATTATCTTTTGTTCGTTAAAACCCAGGATGTGTCGTAGAATACTTCGGAATCAATGCAAATGTAAATAGCAAGGGTGAAGATTCAGACAAAGTATTACAAGGTTACAAATGTGTGCTTAATTCAAAGGCTACAGAAGAAGCCATGGTATATTCCTCATTCATATGAAAATTTCCTGCGCCAACTTCAAAAAATTTACTCTTCTTTTCAAGTATTTTACTTATGTATAAACTCTGCATCCCCACAGGCTAATTTTGCTAGGTGGGAGCCTGCACATGGACGCTTCAGCTTTCGACATCCATGGAATGAGTACCTAAAATTCGGGGTGTTACTGCATAAATGTGCTTACTGCATTGAGACTCTTAATGTTAGCACAAACTCAGACACAGAGGTAATTAAACTGTACTGTTCATTGTTGTACAAAATGCCTTACTAAACAAGCCAACACCTTTACTTTTTTGGTCCATAGTATTCATGTTTTCCGGTGTTTTTGCAGGCACCCGATATCCTAAAGAAGCATTTCAGCAAGTATTGCATAGGATTAAGCTCTAGTTCCTCGGACGTGTTAAAAGAATTGGCAGTTACTATGAATACAATGACAAAATCGACAAAGATTGATCTCATGGTACATGAGATGAACAATGCAGTACAAGAACTTCAAGGTGCCCTTGAGTCCCTAGCAAAACAACCAATTATTAAAGACTCCAAAAATGGCACAGAAGAGGGAAACAAAAGTTATATTACCATAGTACCTCTCATGGAGATAGTTCCAATAGTTTCCATTTCTACATTGCTGATAGAAATTGCTGCAAGAATAGAAAAGAGCGTGGAAGCTGTAAATGAACTTGCCAACAAAGCAGAATTTGAAGAAGGTACAAATAAGTCGAAACAAAACGAAAACCAACAGAATTCAAATTAGTTGTCCGTGATCGTTTTTTAGATTTGTAACTTCAGATACTGTACAGTACAGATGATGATTTAAATCTGAAGAAACTTCGAGAAATTTGGGCTAATATGGATCGTACTAATTAGCATCAAGACACCCGCAGGGAAGAGGGAACATTGTTCATTAGAAATCAGATATGTTCCAACTTTTGATGTGGGATACACACCACTATGCAATTTTGTTACAAATTTTCTGCTAGGCATTCTGCATTTCAGAATATCAAATGCATGAATTGTGTTATCGCTTAGACATAAGTTACAGTAATTACTCAATTAGAGGAGAAGAGACCGCGTAAAATTAGAAATTCCGAGGCTTTATCGATTAGGGGCCAAGAGATAGTACAACATGAAAATATACAGGTGGAAGGAGAGGTGGTTGGATTCTGTTGAAAACAGGGTCGTACAAGATTTTTGAGGTCAACAAGTCTACAACAAATAAATATACATGTTGAAGAAGAGGTGGTTGTGTTCTGTTGAACAAAGATCAGATTTTTATACAGAATTACATTTCAAACTTAGCATACATGATAATTACTTGTGTATCCATAATTTGGTAAAGTTAATGAGAACTGGGTGAAGAAACAAGAAGACAAATACAGACAGGGAAAAAAGAGCAAATAATGCACAATAAATCTTTAAAATGAAAACAAGAAGAATCAGATAGAAATATCACAGAGAGGAAAATGCTAACAAAGCCCAGACAGCGGCTTTTTTTTTTTTTCAATTGTATAAATTAACACCACTTTTTCTGCATGCACTTGAAAGAAAGCTTCCCTCTTTCAAATCTTGATTAATTTTAGTAAAAACCCACAAAGAATTATCAAAACCTGCATTCTGCAATTCAGATTTCAGTAAAGACCCCTAAGAATTAATCTATTTGGATGTTGAAGAATATTAGTAGATTTACTAACAACCAATGGCGTTTTTTAAAGCGCTTCTCCATGTTTGTCCTTTTCTTCTTTGCCCTTTTGAGTGATGGATAACTGTGGGTGTATAGTGGAGTGCATGTTTGGCTAAGCTTCAAAGTTTAGTTACAAGTACTCATAGAAGTTTCAACTTTCAAATACATGATAGTTTGAAGTTAAAAAATTATTAAGTTACTTATCTTAATGTTACTTGAGTGACTCGTAGTCAGATGTTAGACATTGTCTAGGCAGCTACGATACATCCTATAATAAATTGAGTAATAGTTGATATTTGTTTGAGAATCTACATAAATTGAAGTTTGTATTCAATTTTATGTTCATAGTAACCTTAGCTTGCTCATTTGAGTTCATATTTAATAGATTGAAGAACAAAATAAGTTAGAATAGAAACCTCTAAACAATAATTGTTACTTATAATTATATAAATATAATTGTTCTTTTCCATTTTTTTGAAACTTATAATATTCATTTTGTGTCGAGTGTTATCCAGATTTATTGGTTATACGAATATATTCACTAGAACAGTACGAGCCAAAATGTAAATAGTTGGTGTACGCCTGTAATATTTCGTTTGCGATTCAAAATACAAATTGTTCTCTCTAATAGTATTCTGATAACTGATGAATTTAAACGCAGTGGTCTATACCAGATTACATAGCAAAAGGTTTATTCGAACGAATTTTTCATAGAACCAAACCAAATAAATCAAATTGAACTCAGAACCTATATATGCAAGCAAAGGAAAAGATCTAATCCTCACGCCAATGATTTCGGCAAGTCTCCCTCTTGCATATGTAAAATGTTGTCATTGGTTCATCTGCCGACCGAATCTGCACTTGGTAGAAACCAGCTTTCCCATAGTTGCATGCAGGACATGTTGCTGCACACAAAATGATCTCTAAGTAAACCTCAAAATGGATCAAATCTATCCGAAGCAGGATCAAGAATAATAATAATAATAATAATAATAATAATTTGCTAAATTCCAACTTCAGTAATTTAATGCATCAGCCCGGGAAAGTAGAAGTACACTCCATGTCTACTGCTAACTGCTATGTAAACTAAGAAGACTAGTAGATTTTTCTAAATTAGAAACTTAATGAAATTGCTCACCAGTACATGTGTATTATTATCTTACCTGGGCATTCACAACTAGGGTCGACCTTGTACTGGGGAATTGAAATTGTGAATATAACATGTGAGACATGAAACCATAAAAATGTTGGTCTGCCCTAGTGCATCACATTTGGGTATAGAGAAATCAGCATAAACTTGGAAGGCCATAAGAAGTCATGATGACATTGTTGTTTCAGTACAGAGAGGGTAACGAGCTAGAGGAAAATTCCCAAAATATCTCAAAAATGTGAACTGAGTAACACATGGGATGAAAATTATAGATAGTTTAGACATTTTTGTTGTCTTAGATGTCAAAACAGCATCTTGATGCATTTGATTGGCAGAAATCGCACCTACATTTACGAAAAAAGGCCAAAAATCTTATTTATTATGTTCTCTAGTGCGTTAAATCAATCAATGACCACTAAACTTTTAACCAAATCTCTACTTACTCACCCAACTTTAAAAGGTTACTCAATATTCACCTATCTTTCAATTAATTACCAATCCACTGTCCTTTAAGAAAACGGTTCCAATTGCTATCTGAAAATCCCACTTGACAAACGGAAATCCAATGTGAGAAGTTGAAAATGTGAAATCTATCCAAATCAGCCAAATAGTACCCAGCAAAATGCGACTTTCCCTTCATTTTACAATATGTCTTTGTAAAATTAAGGGAAAGCCACGTCTTCTTGAGTGCAATTCTAATTAGTTAGACACATTTCACACCGTCGACTTGTTGGGATTTCTGTCTGCCACATGGAACTTTCCATAAACAATTGGAATCGTTTTCTTAATGGATGTTGGATGGGTAATCAATTGAAAGATAGGTGACTATTGAGTAACTTTTAAAGTTGGGTGAGTAACTAGAAACCTAATGAAAGTCTAGTGAACATTTGTTGATTTAACCCCTGTCTAGACTTATCTAGTATTGAGTACCAAAGATACCCTGAATATTGTGTCGATTTGATTTGTCAAACATTTTTGTTATTGATTTTTCCTAATAAGTGAACACCATAGAAGGTAATTTCAGTCTCTGTTGAACTTATAAAGGCTGTGACCCTTCTTCAAAGAAAAAATAACTTCTATCATTGACGAACAAATTTCAAAAGACTCCACAAAGCAATATTAGTTTTAAAAAAAAGTCACTAAAAGTGCAGAACACACATTACCAACAGCAGAAGCATTCCCAAAAACTCTTTCACTTACAAGATTGATAAAAAAGACACGAAATAATCAATCAAATAAAAAATAAAATAAAAAAAACTTACTGTCAGTAGTGGGTAAATTCTGCTGATCATTTTCAGAAAAGATGGGATCTATTGCTTTCTTAACCAAGCGCATATGTCTCTTTATCTTTACCTGTTAAAATAGCACATAATATATGAGTAATTGCAAAAGGAGTGAACCACAGATAATTTAGCATAAGATTAATCGAATTACCTTCTTCTCTATCTGACATACATATGGACATGTGGGGCAGAAAAATCTGGCAGAGTGCCCGGTATTAGGCAGCTCATACAGCAGCATATTCCCACAAGTCGGGCAAAATTCCATTTCCGCTCTAGCTCACCAGCTAATTCAACGAAGAAAAAAAAAATTTTGCAACTTAAAATTAATTATCGAGTAATCATAATAGAAACATGATGGAAATAAGAATCAAAACCCATAATAAAAACTAATCAACCATAAAACAAGCACTTCAGAAAGAATAGAATTTAAGCCACGTCTCATTGTTCTATCAAATATGGATAGTTTACGAAAGTATGAGATTTAATAAGCCAAACCGGAATTTTAACAAACATCTTGCAGATACATAAATTTGAAAGCAGGAAGTACAAATTTCTTAAATCATTATAAAGCAAAGACTTGAGAAGATAAATTCTCCTACTTTTAAATTAACTTTAATTTAGCAAAACAGCCATTAAGGTACTTGCCTGTACTGCAATCTGAGAGCGGAGTTGATAATACAGGGTTTAGGAGAGACCTTCAGACCTAAAGCCCCAAATTAACCCGTTTACGTTAGATACGTGGGAATTAAATTGGAAAGATTTGACGGTTTTTTACACTATAGGTCCCTGATCTTTTTACTTTATCTCATTTCATCCGAATAAATTTAAATACACAAATCATCTCCAAACTTTTCGTATTGATGTCCCTCCGGACGATTTTCGTCCAATTTTTCCATTAATGACACTTAAAAGGATAATTTTACCCTTTTTACTTAAATTAAACTCTAAAGAAAAGAATGAAAAAGACAGTTGTAAAGATTGTGCCACCCCGAAATTAGTAGTAAGCATTGTCGAACTAGAAGGTTTACGTTCTTGTCAAAGAAGGCGGAAATAGAGCGTGATATAGTCGGGATGAGACAAAGCAGTAAGGCTATCTTGGGACTTAAGAAGCAAAGTATACCATGATTTAAGAAGCAAAGTATACCACCACCATTTATACAACAAAAAGAGCCCATCCTCCTATGCCTATTAGTACATAACTCGCTAGCCGACTTATTATACTAAATCTAAAGACCTAAGCAAGTTTACCATCTTGTCATTGCCAAATACATAATCCACTTGTGCATAGTGAAATTAGACATGAAATGAATGGCCTTCATAATAAAAGGAGAAGCCATTCAGTTACAAGCACAAAAAATGAGAATGCCCATGTAAAATTGATGGGAAAATTATAACAGTGTTATGACGAAGAATGTATGGTTAAAAAAATAAGAAAAAATTTGGATTTGTGTGCAATATTATTTTATTGAAGAATGTAATGTTGAAATGAGGTCAAACCACTGTTCGATAATACATTTTGATAGAAAAAATAAGGCTCAAACAAGGGCTAGGAGTATATAGTAGCTTTCGAAGAACCATGTCCATTGACTCCTAAAGAGCGAGTCATTGTCCAAGTTTTCTCAAAGAAAGCTCATACCATCTCCTTTATTTAATATTCACGCCACTTTTGAAAAAATGTGTCATCTGAAGATCATCTTGGTGTTTTTGTTGGTGCTTGGTGGTAACGACCCCTCCCCTAATTTAGAATTGGAATATTCTACTAGAGGGGAGTAGGATTTTAATTTATTCATTTTTCATCGAAACCTACAAATTTCAAGGCATTGACAAGCTTAGAATTGTATTCAAATTTCTTGAAAATGTGTAATCTGAATTATTGTGTTTTTCTCGACGGTATCGACCTTGTACTTCATTGGATCCTAAATCAAAATCAGAATCAGATGATTTTACTAATGTGAATCCATATTAGAAATTTGACACTCATTGTAGAAATCTCCAAAATCTTTCTAATTAGAAGGTAGGACTTGGGTTTATTAATCTTATCTTTCCAAAATCGTGATTATGATTAAAAATTAGAAATTGGGTATATTCCATCTCATCTTTCCAAAATCTATCTCCAACGACATCCAAATTAGGAAAAGAAACTTTGGTTGTTTCCATTCGCGTCTCAAATCCATATTTGTCATTAGCTCTCATTGAGGTTAGAAAATAAGGTATCTTTGATTTTTATACATTGTGAAGATTGATTTTATTTTACGATTGATATTCTTTCTTTAAATTATTTTTTATAAATATTTGCATGGATTTTTTCTAATAATTTTATCATGGGAGATCTTGGTTTGTGAGGATTAATAACAATAAACATACTAAATAAATAAATAGGCAAAATCCCCCTCTCAAACCCCCACCCCGTAGCCTCCTTGCAATCACCCAACTCCACGGCGCCAGGCCAACATTCATTCCATTTCATACCTCAACCCGGGCCCCTCCCCTCATGAAATATCCATGGAGTTCTCACTGGTTTAGTTAATGGCATCTTCGTTCCTTCCTTAAAATAAATTTTAAGGTTTGCAGCTAGGTCAAAAAGTAATCCTAGTCATGTTACGTATCTTCCAACGAAACTCTAAACATGACCAAGTAGTAACTACATATCAAGTAAACCAAGGCCCACACTCTACGTCATTCTGCCCATGTGACAATTTGGCTGAATCCCAATTTGGCCGAACCTCCATGGGAAGCTGAACCCTCATGGATGAGGTGAAATAGGTAGAAGCATTTTAGAGAAAATTTTCATACAAGATCTTGTATCAAGTGGATAATGTGACAACTCATTGAATGGATAGCTCTATTCAATCAAACAAGTCAAGTCTAGTATTACATGTCAGGCCTAGGGTTGCCAAGCCGTCACAACATTGAATGTGGCATGACCTAAGAATGATTGATTAATGTCTATAACAAAAGACCTCAACTGCTAGGATGACATATATCTTCATCCAACGACTCTTACTCGTCAAGTTCTACTATAAAAACTCACACTTAATGTCATTTTAAGGATAATACAAGTTTAGACTCTCGAGCTATAACTTTGTCATATCACTGTTTTATTTATTATTCTCCAAAGCCGACCCCCTTTTTATATTGTAGGCTCACGTTTGAAGTTCTCTCACACTCATATATTTATTTCTCTAACTGACTTGATCGTCGGAGTGCGCACGAACAATTCCATTCGATCGGAGGAAGTCACGTGTGACAAACGATTTGTCCAAGTGTGCAAGAACTGAACTTGCGTGGACATGAAAGGCCTTGAAATCTATTGGTCACATTAGAAGTACATTTTTTTGGGTCAACAATTCACTCAACTTATTATCACTATTTCTCATTAAGCCTTTTCTTTGTTTCAGACAAGTAAAATGAACTTTTTATTTCACTTTGGCTACCTCTGTTTATCCGCCTATACTAATCTTAACATTTTTCACACAAGGGTGGACACAGACATTTTGAGTTGGGGAGACAGAATCAAACTTGCAAAAATGTTATTGTCAATTTATCAACCACAATGTTGAAGTCGGTCATTAGATCGGTCCTTGCTGCTATATAAAATCAAGTTGCTTCTTTAAAAATTATTATACCACTGCAACTTGAAAGGAGCAAAATTTGGAGTCAAATCTTGTAACGATTGAAAAAAAATTGACGTCGTATTCCATATAAAGTTTTCTATTAAAATGATGTAAAATATATTTAGAATTTGTCGTACAAAAATAATAAACGTTAATAAAACAGTTGAAATTTTTTAAAGAAAAGACGAGTTAAACGTTACTTTTTAAGACGTGCGTTTGACTGATGTCTAACTATTTTTGATATTTGCACCATTTGATATGTTTACAATGTAGTTTTTGAAATGAGCTTCGAAATGATGTAGGCGATTTATGAATTCTTCTAGCATACGATTGTCGGAGAATTATTAAAATTAGCATATTATCAAAATTTTCGAAATATTAATTTGAAATAACATATTTTGACGCGTTGTAACATTTGCTACAATTGAAAGTTTCACGCGCCGTTAACAACATAAAAAATCAGGTGGTGAGCATCTCGAAATGATATTAAGAATGCAATATTTTGATTTCGTTTAACTTCTAATCTTACCCCAAAAAAAAAAAAAAAAAAAACCCCAATTTTTTGGAAGTTGGTCCCACCGTTTGTCCGCCAACGTTCACAGACGACTATGCATACAAAAGTTCATAAAACACATAATTAACTAGAAGAAATTTAAGCCACACAGTTTTGATTAGAGGAATCTTGGCACAATCATGAAACTGGAAAGCGAGATGAATCTTTATGGTCCTTACGATGATCATGTAATATTCTCAAATCACTCCCATTCGTTAAAATCCAAATACAATAGACAAAGCAAACTTTAATGAAACACAATTATGTCATCTACATCATCGCCAATGATGAGATGAGAAACACAATGTGGGCTGCCTTCTTTTTCCAATTTCTAAAATAAATCAATCTAGTATCGAGTACGAGTATCTAAAATAGATTGTGTATTTAAGGAGAAAAATAGGTTGAAATTATGAGTCCAAAATGAATTGAAGTGTTTGATCCAATCGTATGATTATTATTATTATTATGGAACCCGGATTTGAATGGATCTGTAATTAAAAAGATCGGATCGGTTCAAGGTTTGGCACAATTCTTTACGAAATTAAGTTCAACCAAACCGTGTGCATCCCTAATTACCTTTTATCTAGACCATAGATATATTATGTTTTTTGAAATATATGGAAAAAGAAAATCACTAAAAATGAAATCTGGTAATATATAATATTACAGATTATTATAAACTCGAAATAATATAAAGAAAAATAAAAAAACACGTGATATCATCACCGTTCGATCATGTCGGATTCATGATCTAACGATTCTGGTCTATTGCAGCTCCTCAACCGCAGCATTCCATATAGCTTCCGAAACTCCTTGGGCACGGTGCCCTTCCAGGCGGCGCCACCACCATCCTCTGTCGCCGATGAAGGCGCTGGAGATGACTCTGTACTATCCCTCAACCGCATTGCCGCCTTTCCGCCGCCACCATTAGCTTGCAACGCCGTGATTACTGACTTTAAAGCCCGGCTGGGAGAGCTGCGATTCACCAGCATCAACTCACCGATCTCCGCCGGGCTCATGGTAGCGCCGCCCTGAAAAATCTCCTCCACTTGTTGGAACAATTTATGCTCCTTGACCCCTAAATAGTTGCTGGCCAATCCTTTGAATGAATTGAAATCACAAAGAGGAAAATAAATGTGAACATCAATCCTCCCAGGCCTCAACAAATCAAAATCAATCCCTTCTTTACTGTTCATCGTAAAAATCATAATCCTCTCATCACAACAACTCGAACACAAAATCCCATCCATGAAATTCAACAGCCCAGATGAAGAAATCCCAGTTCTTGATTTCTCTGAAATGTAACAATCCAAATCTTCGACAACAATCAAAGATTTACACTTCGTTTGCAATAGTAGCAAATTAAGATTATCATCATCGTCAATTTGTGATAAATCGAAGTTATAAACATCATACGAGAGAAAATTTGCTATGGCTGCAATGAAACTGGATTTTCCGGTGCCCGAGGGGCCGTAAAGAAGATAGCTCCGCCGCCAAACACGGCCAAGCTTGTGATAATACTGCTTCGACTTAATAAAATTTTCCAAATCGGATTTAATCTTGTTTTTCAAATCCAGGTGAACAACAATCGTGTCGAAAGTTGAAGGATGATTGAATTGAATAGATCTCCATTTTCCATTACTGTTCATGTGCAGCTTCAATTTCTTCCCTCTCTGTTCAATATCATTAGAAATTGTATGAATGTGTTGAAGATAAGGCTTCAAAATTCTCCTCTTATCCTTTTTCTTAATCTTCAACACAAAACTTCGATCAATTCTCACCCACAGAACTCGAGCTCCGAGAAAAGTGTCCCGGATTATCTGATCATCCTCCAGTGCCAAAACAATGTCGTTCGACTCCTCGCTGGAGAACAAGTTCGTATAATCGGAATCTTCAACTGAAGCCAATGAATTTACATATAGCTGAACTTTCCGGTATAGCTGATTTTCTTGGCCGCTTTCATTCAACTCCGGGACCCTAAATTGCTGATGAACATGAATTTGATCATCAATCCGTTCAACCCACTTTCTCAAAACATAAATTAAAGCAGTTCGATGCAATAATAATCGAACAAGAAATAATAGACATATAATCAAGAAAGTTATCAAGAACAAATTAACAACAAACATTGGCATAAACAAAAGAAATTTCACTGATTTTTTTTGGGTTTTGAATGGAGAAGGAAAGTATGAAGTAAAAGTTATTTGAGGAAATTATAATCAGATTTTTCTTTTTAAAATTTTTGTTGTGGAGATTGGCCTACTATGAATTAATTCTATGTCACTCTCATTCCACTCATTTCTATAACTTTCCAGCCAGAAACTTAAATACATATACTCACACACACACACACACACAATATATATATATATGGGGTAGGTTTCTCGTTGAAGACAAATTATCTCCAATTTCAAACTGTTAGTTATATCGTCAACGCAGTTTATATATTTTCTCACTTTTTTTAATCACATTTTAATTTTTCAATTTGTTTTAGTTAGCGCATATTGGTTTAAGATGATGGTTTCTTTCTAAGTTTAGTGGGATCCATACTTCGATTTTAACGGGACCAAACACATTCACGTTCTATTCCGTAAGATGATTAACATGATATATTTATTTATTGAAAATCATTTAGAATTCAATGAAATATTTGATATCAAAGTAAACCACATGAAACTATAAATTAGTGAAAATTTTGATTTATTGAAAATTTTCAAACGCTTATCTTACATAGAAAAGTTAGGAAACTTTGGTGTGATTTATATATAGTCGAAGTTTGGGAATTGAGTTTCGACTCCCCAAAGGATACCAATAGTCTTTGAAAGGGGAGAAACCTATATTCTATTAGGTTCGGTCCTAAACATACACGCATGCACGTGCGTCGTTGCCATCCGTCTATCCAATCGACTCGGCTCAGCACGAGCACGTGCTTGTGTCCGGTTTGCTTTAGGTGCGGATGTGTTCTGTACTATATTAACATTTTAGATCAAATTTATTTAAATTTTTTGGCCAAATTGATATTAATCAAATTCTTAGGTACTTATTGAAAATAATTTTGATTGTCTTATTTCGGGTAATTTTTTTGTCCTGGATTGGTGTAACAGACGTTTGTTAACCGACGTAACGGACGTCCTTTAAACGACGTAACAAACTTCCGTTAACCGACTTAACAGACACAGTGCTTTATACTGAACAGTGTTGTCTATTCGAGCTTGGAGGCGTCTGAACAATGACGATTATTCTAAAAAGGTTTAAAGGATGTTCAAATGGTCACGAACGAATCTATAAATAGCATGCCCTACTACTAGAATAATTACACTATTTTCATTACGAACATTCTTTGCTTTGAATCTCATTTTCTATCTCTCGTTCACTTCATTGAGTTCGTTGAAACACTTGCAGATTATTGTGTTACTTCCTTAGAAGATGAAATTCGTTCTACCTGGGAAACGATTGCTGAACGTCTTTAGCACATTTGAAAGCAGCAAATTGGTTTTAAGAAAATATCGTGAAGTTGATGGGCTCGAATTAACATACTGATCCGTTGATCATTTTGTTATGTTGTGCAAGTTACAATACATTAATTTTGTTGGTGTAACATATTCAAATTGTTCGACAGAGGATTTATACTCCAGAAATAACAACAATCTTAAAACGAATTTGATTTTATTCTAGTTTATTCTGTTTTTACCCATTCTTACTATTTATATTCTGATTATGTTTCGAAATGGCAACTTTTAGTACTACACTTCCCAATACGTTCGGAGAAAAATCAAAGAAATTTAATAGATTAGATTTTAAACGTTGGCAACAGAAAATATTTTTTTATCTAATGACATTAAGTTTGACAAAATTTCTCAAAGAAGACGTATCTTCATACATCGAGGAAGAAAGTGATGTTGTAAAATTAGTTGCAGTTGATGCATGGAAGCATTCTAATTTTCTATGCAGAAATTATGTACTCAATGGATTGGACAACGCATTATATAATGTGTATTGCAATTCGAAGTCTGTGAAAGAATTGTGAAAATCTTTGGACACCAAGTACAAAATTGAAGATGTCGGCATGAAAAAATTCATTATCGATAGTTTTCTACTACAAAATGGTTGACAGTAAGACTGTCATATCCCAAGTTCAAGAACTTCAATTTATATTTAGTGATATCCATGTCGAAAGAATGAAACTAAGCGAATCATTTCAAGTTGTTGCATTGATTGAAGAAATTTCCACATTCCTGAAAGGACTTCAAGAATTATCTAATGCATAAGCGTAAGGAAATGAAACTTGAAGATATCATTATTCGGTTGATAATAGAAGAAGATAATCGCAAATCTGAAAAGAGGAGTGGTGTATCTCATTCGATGGAAACAAAGGCCAACAATGTTGAAGGAGGTTTTAAGATTAACAAAAAGAGGAAGCACAATGGCGAAGGACAAACTAGTTTTTCAAAACTCCTAAAAAATTCAAAGGCAACTATTACAATTGCGGCAAAGTAGGACATCGGTCCAAAGATTGTCGGAAGCCAAAGAATGCAAGAGAAAAACTTCTCATGCCAATGTAACAGAACATTAAAACCCTTTTAATAAGGTGCAAGACATAAATCTTTCTGCGGTCGTTTCTGAATGCAACTTAGTTGGGAACACTAAAGAATGGTGGGTGGACATTGGAGCTACTCTTCACATATGCTCAAACAACTGGATGTTCTCTACCTTCAAAGCTCTTTATCTTCCAAAGTTGAAGGACATGGAAAATAGTGATAAAAATGACAAGTGGAAAGGAACTCACTTTGAATGAAGTTCTTCA
>CAIGRN010166294.1:0-11424 GCA_903798345.1 Fraxinus anomala | reverse complement strand
GATGCTTTGCTCACTTCCCACTGGCTTCCTTAGGTTTTGCAAACCCTGCAAGGAATTTGAAAGGTGGATTGTTGATGCAGAATCAATCCACCATGCGTTATGATTACGATTAACCATATTAGATTCATAACAAACAAATGAGGTCGAATTACCTTTATCCTCAAGTCATTTCTTAAAATTAGGGCAATCTTTTTCACGTGTCCCTTCTTTTTACAGAAGTAATACTTGGCTTCTTTCTTAATATCAGCTTGGGACGGTATTTTACCTTTCCCCTTCTGATTAGCTTGAGCCTTCTCCTTCCCACGAGTTGTAGTCAACATTACACTTTCACATTGTTCCATTATTAACCTCCATTCCTCTTGAAAACACAGTTATTAATTAATTCATTGAACATTTATCCTTACGTGTGTTGTACGAGATTTTGAAATGCCCGTACTATTGTGGGAGAGTATTCAAGATGTAGTGCATAATGAATGATTCAGAAATCTCAACCTTGAGCTTCTTAAGTTGAGCCGTAATGTCTCTCATCTGCATAATGTGCTCGCACACACCTTTCATACTGGTCAACTTTAAGGATGAGAATTTCATTATAAGAATGCTTGCTAATGCCTTATTTGAACTGGCGAATTGATCATCAATGGCTTTTATCAAGTCTTGGACCTTGTCATGCTAATCGACGGAACCATGCATACCAACAGAAATTATAGTCTTTATGAACATTACGCTGAGACGATTAGATTGCTCTCATTTTTCATAAAGCACAATGTCCGTTTCAGTGCTGGTATCAGTGATTTTAGGTGGTTCGTCTTTCCTAATAGCATAATCAATATCCATCCACCCTAAATGGAGAAGAATTCTCTCATTTCATACTTTGTAGTTATCACCCTTTAATTTGAGAATATCACAACGAATATCAGAGAAATTAACAGGTTGTGAAGCTGCATAATATTAAAAATTCTTATGTTAAAATTGAGGCTTAATTGAATATAATGCATGTTTTACCAATGTAAATCATGATAAAATTGAATATAATGACATAAAAATTGCTTGACGGCTAAATTTTTAACTAAAGCATATTTAATTATTCCTTATGATAAAATTATCAAATTATGCACTTACTTCATATTTAAGTTAATTATGAAAACAATTTGATATTCTATTCTAAACCAAATTTTATAATTAAACTATCAAATTATATGCTTATTCATAATTCA
Organism: Fraxinus anomala; assembly: GCA_903798345.1. NCBI lineage: Eukaryota > Viridiplantae > Streptophyta > Magnoliopsida > Lamiales > Oleaceae > Fraxinus > Fraxinus anomala. The sequence goes on along the minus strand of CAIGRN010166294.1, from coordinate 10,210 downwards.
TGTGGGCAAATTATGAGGTAATTTGATATTTTATTTTAATTAATTATATAAGTATAATAAAAGTTCATGTGGGAAAAATTTATTAAATGAAGTATAATTAATTACAATTTAATGTTTTTAATCTTTATGTGATCCCGATCTTAATATACACTTTTATTGAATTAAAGATATTGTGGCTAATCCTTAAATAAATAAAAATATATAGATCACTCCGACATTGTGTATTATATGCATAAACAATTAATTCAATATGAGAATAAGTCTAATTGCGCATTTTTAACCAACATGTTATGATTATGCACAAAATTCCCATAAGCATTATAAATTGCATAAAATTTTAACTCATCTAAAAATTGCATGTATTAATTTAAAACATAATTAACTCATGCAAACTAAATATGAGTATAATTGTGATTTTTCATAATTTAATTCATCATAAAATTGCATTTATTATTCTAAACATTAACATATGCAAAAATTTAAGCACTCATATAAATATAAAATAAATGCCCAAGAATTTAAATATAAAATCGGACTAATAAATGAATTCTGTAAAATAGGCCCAATTAAAACTGGAAGTATAAAATTGGCCGGGTACAAACTATAGGTTATGTTTCAATTTATTACTTGTAAGTCATTTTATAATATTAATTGGCCCACTACATCCTAATGGCCCAATAATTAATTGCTTATGATTTATTTTAAATGGGCCAAACAATTACACATATAAATAAATTGTAATTAATTATACTTAATATAATAATTTTTTTCCCACATGAACTTTAGAATAAAATACTTTTAATCGTTATGTGATCCCGATCTTAATATATAGTTTTATTTAATTAAAGATGTTGTGGCCAATCCTTAAATAAATAAAACTATATAGACTCCGGCATTATGTATTTTATGCATAAACAATTAATTCAATATGAGAATAAGTCTAATTGCGCAATATTAACCAATATGTTATGAATATGCACAAAATTCTCATAAGCGTTATAAATTGCATAAAATTTTAATTCATCATAAAATCGCATATATTTTCTAAACATTAACATATGCGAAAATTTAAGCACTCATATAAATACAAAATAAATGCCCAAGAATTAAAATATAAAATCGGACTAATAAATGAATGCTGTAAAATAGGTCCAATTAAAACTAGAAGTATAAAATTGGCCCAGTACAAGCTACATGTTATGCTCAACTAAAACTTGTAAGTGACTTTATAATATTAGTTGGCCCACTACAGTCCATTTCATAATGGCTCAATAATTAATTGCTTATGATTTTTTTAAATGGGCCAAACAATTACATATATAAATTCTGCTCTATAACGGTCTGCAAGGATGCCAAAACTATTAAGGCAACTTACAAAAATACCCTTAAAATTAGGGGTATTTTGAAAAATCATATGAAAAGTATTTTTGAAGTAAAAGATACTGTGTAAAATTAAGTGTCACTTTTTTATAAAAAGAGTGACATTGTGTCACTTTTTATTAAAATGTGATATACAACTTTTATTAAAAAAATAATGTTTGTCACTCAAATAAATGACATAAATTTCAAGAAAGTGACAGGAAAAAAGTGACAAACATTAAAAAAAAAGTGACAAAAATTTAAAAAAAGTGACAAAGATTAAAAAAATGACAAAACACTAATTAAAGCATTTTTTTTACTAAAATATTCTAATTAATCCGAATATAAAAACAAAAAATGTATCGACAAAACTCAAGTGCAAGAAAGCATAAAGGGAGCGATAATTCTCAAATAAAATACTGGATGAACAACATATTCTAGATGGAAAACGTCTCAATGGGCACTACAAGAATTATTTCCTCTCTTATCTTCACTAGAATAAGAGCTTTCTATATCTTCGGCAAGAAAATACTCATCAATGTCTTCAGGTTTTTCAATAGTTCCATAGCAAATTATTGATTCCTCATAATCAGATTCACTGTCAAGAGACATATTTTCATCTTCAACACTTAGTGCATGGCCCTTTACTGAATCAATGGAGTAGATACAATTAGATAGGTGAATTCTGTCTTTTAAAAGGCCGACAAGCCTACTTAACCATCATCTTCACTCTGCATAGGTGACTTTCTTTTCTAATGACTACAATTGCTTACCACCCATGAGGATCTAGAATATTGTACTTTTGCATCAAACTTTCAATCTTAGTAATCCGCTCTTGGGAGATTGGAATATCTGTAGCATAAGCGAGAATATTAACCTGGACTGAAAAGAAAACTGAATTAGAATTAGCTATTTTTGGGTGCTCTAGCTCTCATCTCTATATATTGGAAAAAAGTGACAGAAATTTTTAAAAAGTGACAAATATTCAAAAAAGTGACAAAAATTAAAAAAAGTGACAAATACTAAAAAATGACAAAACACCAATCAAAACATATGTTTGTCACTCAAACATGTGACAAACTTTTTAAAAAGTAACAAATAATAAAAATTCAAAATAAAGAAGCACAACACATAGAATTGATACAAGTACCCAATCGAGAAATAGTACAATTAAACTAAAAACACAAGCATGCACATCTTAAGTGATCCTCAATATTTTAGTAGTTGTTGTATACTTCTATTGCTCAACATAATGCGTCACAAATCATGATGACGGAGATTGATAATGTAATCATGTGTTGACAGTCATTGGCACAACAACCCATATTAGTGTTTCTCGGTGGAGCAACCAGCATAAAGGCAAGCTAACAAATTCTGCACTTTCAAACATAAAGAACTTAGTTATCATCATGTATTGATATTATTTTCGTATCAAATAAAAGTGAAAGCAAAGAAACACAAAATCAATGTTCAGCTTTTATCCCTTAGGTGATGAATAAACATGGAATTCACATTGTAGAGATAGAATATAAATATTGAATAGTAAATCAGAAATAAATCTTACAATAATGGTGTGGCAACGACATTAATGAATCCAACCCCACAAAAAATAGCTCAACCGATCCATATATACCACCAAAGGTGTAGGAAAAAATTCAAATGTCCCCACTGATCAAATTCAACAAGTGCAACTTGAGTGAGTGCCTAAACCAACCATCAATTTTTCAAATTAATTCCAAAAGAAAACAATAACGAACTATAAAAATCAAAAACTTAAATTAACAAAGATTATACATTCTCTTAAGTTGGTCTTGAATCTACGGGGAACGTGGTGTCGGTGCCTCATGCGTCCAGTACCAATAGTCTTTCTCCTTATGGCCTTTACACTCTAGTTGTCTGAAATTCACATCACACAACGATTAAATCAACAAAAAAGGATAAAAACTCCATAGAATACACATCAACATATATACAATGGAAAATTGAAAACAGGCCCGAAAAACAAACCTTTGCGGTTCTCTTTGAAATCCATAATCAAGTTCAAAACAATGAAAAATATATCCACATTGCACTTCATTTTCATCTTAATCTATCTGCAAAAAATAACCAGAGCACTTATATTGTGCCTCGACTAGAGGTCAAAGAGTACGGATATTTCGATTTTATGATAAAAGATAGAAAGGAGAAATGATGGACCTTTCAAACTTGCTTTCTACGTGTGGCCTTGATCTTATATTACCCACTAGCAAGCTTCAAGTGCTCAGCCCAAACCCCCGCCTCAGGCTCAACCCCGGAGTTTTTATCTTTGTTGGTTCAAGCAGTTCCTTCACGTGGTAGGTGAGGTTTTTTCCTTGCAAGAATATTGGAGTCAAATTTGAAATTGGGAACGAAGGTGTCTTTGAGTTTTCTAATTCATGGGCTTCTTCCTTCTGATTTGGGTTTTTTGTATTTTGAGGTTTGGCACGTAATTAATACAGTAATTATAATTTTATTTAGTTTGAAGGGTACTAATCAATTTTTTTTTTTTTTTTTAGGACAGTAGGCCTAATTTTGCCAAATACTTATATAATTCGAAACTAGCTCAATTAAGGAAAACATTCATTTAGAAAACAATATGCCTCTGTTTTGGAAAATTGTCGTATTCTTCAACTTCCAGACAGGTGACAGACCTACCTCATAATCAACCTCCTCCATGCAAATCTCAAATTTTAAAAATCACACAGAAACTAGAGAAGTAATTTTATGGACAAATCTGAATTTATTTTCAAAAACAGAATTTGGTAAGAGAAAATTGAGTTTTGCATATTGATGGTGAAACACCAAGGTAGAGATAATATGGTACTCTGATACCAAATGTTAGACTAAAAATCGATCTAAAACAATTATGAAGAAACAATTAGATCGAAAAACCAAAAAATTTCACAAATCAAGTTCATACCTCCAGCCATTGGTGTTGTTCCAAAAGCTCTTCCTTTCATTCTAGATAATGGCACTTCCAAGCACTCAACACTCTAAATTGATGGTGTATAATATGTATTTTTGGTTGTATTTGAGCTTAGGGACCAAACCCCTTTATATAGAGCCAAACTCCCATCAAGCCATGGCTACAGTTATCCTCCAATTGATGGTGAAATGAATTCCATTAATGCTGAATTGAAATTAGTAAATGTTTAAACTGAAACCATGATGCTGGACCATTAATAGAGAAAGAAATGGATGTGTTACACCTTGAATGTGAAGGAGAAGGTGTAAATTCTGACATGTCAACTTTGACGTTAGTGTGCACCATATGCCTTGCATGCAACCAGATTGGTTCTAAACAAAAAAATATGTAGTCGTTATAAACTAAAGAGAAAAATAGAAACAAGTCAATAGAATTGTCTATTTTATTAAGAATCAAAGTCTCATATTTATAGCAAAGAATTAGGTATGCAATGGTAATAATATGCAGGGTTATATTATCATTCACAAATACTGCTTTATTTACAAAACTCCCCATTGAATGACTATTTACACAATAACTATCTCATTGAAATATTATTTGGCAAAAATCCGATTGGTCAAAAAGCCAACAAATAAAAAAAGAGTAAAAATAATGAAAGTAATAAAACACAGCCTCGTTAAAACCGTGTCAAGAAAACCCAATGGGACAATTTGATCGAAGGAAAAAGAGTGCAGATATTCATCATGATTTCAATTCTTGTATCAAGCGATCCAAGTCTTATATGCCAATGTCTTCAGTATTGATGTTTTGTACATCAAATTTTCAAGAAAATCCAATGGGACAAAACTTGATGACTGTAGTAACATATAAAAGCATTATTTTGATGGTAAATGTCTTATATGTTATAGACATTCATTACACAAAAAATATATATTGCTAAAACTTTATTAGGAAAAATCACGTGGGAAAAATCCTAATAAAAGAAAAAGAGTACATTATTTTTTTGAATACGATACAAAAATTTTCTCGTTAAAAACCTTGTTAGGAAAATCCAATGTGACAAAACCTTGGTTAAGGGAAAAAAGAGATCAATGAGTATTTACTCTCCCTTGTAATAATATCACTTGAATTATGTTTCAGGCATACTAAATCCTTCAAGGATAGTATTAAATTTATATAAGACAAGTTGACTATAATCACATTTATTATATACATATCAAATTTCATGCATTGTCACGCTAACAAGGTAGGGACTTGTGATTATATCCACCACATGATAATTTATCTATTTATACAAGTCTTCGAAAAATTCATTATGTCAAGAGTCATACATTTCATATTACAACTTTATTCTTTTCATTTTCATTTCCCATAAGTATACACCTCTAGGTGTTCGGACTGTAGGTCCTGAAACTTCAAGTTTCTGTAGTAAGTTCAAATTTACTAGGATCGTGTCTAGAAACTTCAGGTTTCTCTTATAAATTTAATTTTAGTATGATTGCATCATCTTATTTAACCAATCTCTACTTTAATCGATATGTTTGAACGAAATTATTTCGATTCCTCGCTATTCACAATATGATTCAGTACATCATTTACAAAAGTATTGTCGACAACTTCTTTCTTTTCCGATTCTATTTCTTTTCTCATAAAAACATAACTTATTGAGATATCTCAATTTTCATTATTTCATGTACCTGAACCTCTTCTGGGGTTTTAAAATTTGTTAATATATATATATATAACTATGTGTGTGTGTGTGCGCGCGCGCGCGTGCACGCCATTAATAGGACCATCTTTGCTAATTGCTACATTTGTCGTTTGGAGATTTTTGTATTAGAATCGAATATTATCACGCTTCAATCGTGCTATAGATATATCAAATGTAATACTAACGAATTGTCCTTCTAGGACATCAATTCATGTTCGAGCATTTAAAGCTAATGTATGAGATATTGTTGATCTTTTTGATCAGTAAATGCATATAAGTGAATCATCATTCGAACTTCTAGTTCGAATTATCTTTTGAGAGGATTTAGATAATGGTACATTTGTACATTATTTTCAGCTTCTTAATTCCTCCGCTTAATGCTGAGAAAATTGTTTTGATCAAAATTGACAATAAGCAAATTGCGTTAATAAATTTAACCCATTTGTGATAAAGGTTCAAACTACGCATTTCTTAACAGTATTCTTTATTTTTCATCTCATTGCAATGTGGTGGATTAACTGTACATATATTTCACTATCAAATATTTAGATGAAGAAATCAGGCTCTGGCCATAAGCTAATTATAATGGAGAGAACTTGATATTGGCATGATGCATAATAACATTCACTAGGCAGAAATAGAAAGTACTTTGTTCTCAATTAAATTAATTGGAGACGTTTAACAAAAAATAGTGCAAAACCATTTATCAACATCCCAGCTAACACTTATTAAAATGTTGAGATTAATGATCACTAGTATTAACAAGTCACGGTTTTGATTATATAATTTGAAAATTATGCTCATAATTTGAGTAATAGTTTTGCAAACTTCAGGTTACGAACACCGTATACTCATCTAGTATTTATAGATACAAATAATATTTAAATGGTCTAGGTGGAGGGTGACGAAACCCCATATATCACTTTAATTAATTTTCAGAAATATAGGGAATTCAGTTCCTATTTAGCTAGTGAATACCTATTTTCATGAAAGATAATAAAAATCATATATGACGTCATTGGATTGAAGAATCTTCTGGTTCTTCATTGAATATTCATTTGAATTTTTAATTTCACATCATTATTGATCCAGGGATGGTCAAACTATTCATGCTAAACAATAAAGTCAAATTAAAATTTTGGTTCAATATAAGATATAATTCAATATTTAATTTCAAAAAATATGATTAAACATTATATTGTCAAATTAAAATTTTGGTTCAATATAAGATATAATTCAATATTTAATTTCAAAAAATATGATTAAACATAATATAATCATATAATAATCAATCAAGTAGACAAAATAATCAATGTCAATATGACATCAGTTATATGTTTTTCTTCAAGGATAAACATGAATTCAAAATGATATATTTTCCGAAACATGTGCTATTTTAAGAGAACGTCGTCTTTTATCATTGTTTCTTCAAGAACAATATAATTTTGGAATATTGAAAATTTTAATTCCTTCTCTTCAAGAGCAATAAATTAATATTTTTCTTGAATGTTAATAATATAGAAAATTATTTTCCTTTCAACATTACAATCTAGTATTGAGTTGTTTAATTTGTGTTTATTTAGAAACACGATGAGATATATATTATTCGGAATGTGTACGACTTCAAGAGCATGTTATATTTTGTTTGTTTTTTCAAGAGCAATAGATCAATATGCTTCTAAAATATTGAAAATTATAATTTCATACTCTTCAAGAGCACTCACATATTATTATAATAAATTATAAAAGAATTTACTCTTCATAAGTAAAAATATAATTCATGTTAGATGATATTTAATTATGCTCTTCGGAAGCAAGTAAATTCTAATTAAATTATCTGTAAATAATATTGTGCTACTTTAAGAGCAACAATATTTTATTAGATAGATCTATAAGTAATATTCTTCTAAAATTTTAATTATAATGTTGTGATACTTCAGGAGTAACAATATGATAGATCATTAATTTAAAATTTTATAAAGGGACATCTAAAAATATTTAATCATGTTAAAAATATTAATTACAATACAGACAGAATGTGATATAAAAATTAATTACCAAACAAATAAAATATGGATATATATATATATAAATTAATTAATTACCAAACATGCATTAGGAAAACAATCTTCATATATGGAAGTTAACAAAATTGACTAAATCCTTTATTGGCTAAATCTTTTACTAACATGCAAAAGATACCAAACACGTGAATCAATGCATATGTATTTAAAAAAAACTAAGGCATGAATTAACGTATATGCCAAAAAAATCACATGTATTTAAAAAAAACTGAGAATTAATGCATATGTATTTCACATGTCACCAAATTGATTTCAGTACATGTGACAGATGATTATACTTAAAAAAATTGTTACCTCCTAATTAATTCATTTTGATTTTAAGAGAATCCTACTGATAACGTGTTATAAATTAGAGAGAGAGAGAGAGAGAGAGAGAGAAGAAAATACAATTGTGTATTTTATTAAGAACCAAAATCCCATATTTAGAGGGAAGAATTAGAAATACAATGGTGATAAAACTTATGGTTGCAGGAGTATAATTGTCATTCACAAATACTACTTCATTTAAAAAAACAATAACTTTTGAAATTTAATCCATGTTTAGGAAAACAATTTGGCACAGTTTGTTGAAAATTTTATCAAAATCACACGATGAAAATTGTGAGAAAAAAGAAATACTAAGAGAAATGAATGTAAATAGATTGAGCAGTGATGAAAAATCGAGAAGAAATCGTTATGAAAGTCATGCCATTCCAATTAGAGAGAGCACTAAAAAGGAGAAGAAAATGAGCCCCTGTTTGGTGGTCATTTTTTGAAAAAAAAAAAACATTGTTTTGGATAGAAAATTTTTGGACAATGTCTGGCTAAAATGAGGAAAGTTTTTTAGGTTTGTGTAGAATATTTTATTATATAAATATGTGGTTGAAAATAAGAATGTAGATAAAAGAGTTTTGAGAGAATGGAAGACAAACAATAGTTGAATGTCATCAAGAATAGTGGTCAAGTTAACTTAAACTATAGTTGAAACGGCTACTAAAATACAACACTTTGTTGATAAGCATGTCGCCATGAGACAATTATTAATGTAGTAAGGACAGGCAATTCCATCTCTCTGAGAGAATGGAAGCGAGAAAAGAACTTAAAGCCCAACACAAAGACACGTATCATATTACTCCTACCAAGCAATCCTACCTATTGATTTTTCACTATAGAAGAGAAAGTACATCATCATGAGCAAGAGTAGAGACATTCTAGGTCTGTTAGTGTTTTCAATAGGTTGGAGAGCGTTGAGGCCACTTAAGATGAAGCTCGGTGAAGCTAGGGACAAAGTGTCGGGTGAGATAAGCTAGCCAATCTGTCAAATATGAGGACAATGCCTCTTCAATTATTTTGTAGAAGGAATGAGGAGCACAAAGCTTTTCCAGAGGAGATGGCCAACAACGATGCGTATGTGCCTTGCTCCGAGGAAATCAAAATCTTAGAAAGCCCTTACCTCACGCCTCTATAATCATGGTACAACTATCAAGTGATCGAGTTAAATGCAGCGAGCCCAAATATCTCACACTAGGGAAGGACAAATTGGTATCAGGGTGACGCAAGAGCTTTGCCATAGTAAAATTCTATGGTACCACTAGATATATAACCATGACACCACTAGGTGCACAAGTATGAAAACAACAATGAAAAAGATCTTAAAATAGAGAAAATGGTCGGCTAACGTGAGAAAATCGAGCATATAATAGTATCTATCCCGTTCTCATTGAGGAGACCTCTCATATCTACAAAATCAGCAACCACACAAAAATCTTGATCAATAGAGGTAATGCTCGATTAGCTCGAGAATCAAGGATCTATTCAAAATATTCAAACCATTTTTGGAGGTCCTTATATGGATAGACATTCTATGAATTCCTAGCAAAATTATGTTCGAGAATCCAAGAATCTACTGATGACTATGAAGAATATTTGAACAAACACGAGGAGAAGAAAAACAGAGAATTTTCATCACATTTCAATGGTTTTACACTGCTGAATATATAGCCATGATTTGATACAAAAAAATACTTTCTATCAACAACCGTACTACCTACTTCCACTAAGCCATACTTGACAATACTTTAACTTGTAGTAGGTTCAAACTAGTCTAACATTACATCATTACATGAGTTAGAC
>CAIGRN010166292.1:0-11219 GCA_903798345.1 Fraxinus anomala | reverse complement strand
CTTGTCTGTGTTTGATGCGCAATCATGGTTATCGTAGTCAATACAGAATAAAATTGAAAACATTAACTTCTGGATCTGCAGGTTTTGGCATATGATGCGAAGAATGTCAAAGCCCTTTACCGAAGGGGTCAAGCATATAAGGATTTGAGGCAATTCGAAGTAAGTATCTGCTAACTCATTTCATGTTTTACCATGTTTGCTAATTTTGTTTCTTTTGCTTTCAAATGCTATTTCCATTTTATATTTTCTTTCCCGTCATACTGACTTTGAGTATATGCCAGGATGCAGTGTTTGACTTGAGTAAAGCTCATGAAGTTTCTCCTGAAGATGAAACTATTGCAAACGTCTTAAGGTACTGAATTTTAGTTAGTAAACTTGGTATTTTTGTTCTATATATATATGTGTTGTGTGTGACTGAAAACCGGACCTTTCTTCTTTCTTTCCTCCCATTGTCCATTTGTTGGATATGTTCGGTCTTTGTTTTTTTCCCCAAAATTTCAAGACCTGCTCACCAAAATTTAAAGCCCGAGTTGTTTACTTCTGTGACAGGGATGCGAAGGAAAGATTGAGTGAACAAGGCAGTGAGCGTCCTTCAAGAGGTCTGCTTTTTGACCTTTTTCTAGTATTTGTATGTTTTTACGTTCTTTAGAACATTGAATTCCATAATTTGTATATTTTTATATATCCATCTGCACTGCCAATGTTTTTCAATCTTATTTTAGTTATTTCTATTTTTTTCCTGTATAGGATTGGTCATTGAAGAAATAACTGAAGAAGAAACTGTGTCTTGCAACAAACATGAAAGTTCAAAATTAGAAAACTCTGCACCACCACAAGAAACCAGTCAATGCTATACAAGTCCAACTGAGAACCTTAGGGAGCCTCTATCTATGAATTCTGAGTATTTGGAGGCGCTAAAAGACGATCCTGAATCTATAAGGTTTGTCCTTATGTTCTCATTCTTGATTTTTTTCATATACATATGTTCTCTTTATTTCTGAAAAGCATTGGACAAGAGGATTCGATTTTTATGAGATGTATACCTTTTTAGTGTTTGGATTTGTTTGGATGTATTTGATAAAATCTATAATATGGCCAGCTTGAAAACTTCTAAGATGTCCATGTCATCATGCAGAAGACCTTTTAGGCACGTCAATCTGTATCTCTGGCAGTTAATTATCACGTTGATCTTTTTTAAGATAATTCATCTATGTTCAATACCGAATTTATAGTACATCTTATCTTCTACTATTAAAGTTCCTTCTTTCATAGGATGGTGCTAATTTAGGTCACTTTTATTCCTAGCATATGTAATATGAAAGCTGTTGTACGTGATACATGATTTCTGTGATCATGCTGTTGATAATTTAAATCTCGTGCTTTATTTGAAGTTGTGATATCAGCTCTCTGTCATTCTTCTTATTCCTTGTTCGATTCCCCAGCTAATTATGTGCCATATCCAACTGAGTCCTACATGAGTATCTGGGTACGCATGCAGTTAAGACTAAGTGTCTTTTTCTTCACTGTCCATGCAGATCCTTCCAAAACTTTGTTTCTCGAGCCGAACCAGAAACCTTGTCTGCCATAAATGGTGGGAGAGTTGATGGTATGACTCCTGATATGGTAAAGGCTGCTTCAAATATTATTGGCAAGATGTCCCCTGAAGAACTTCAAAAAATGTTTCAAATGGCTTCCTCCTTCCAAGGGGAAAACCCGATGACCAGCTTTAGCACTGGATCAGTTTCACCAGACATGACACCTGACATGCTTAAGACCGCGAGTGAAATGATGGGTAAGATGCCACCAGAAGAACTTCAAAAGATGTTTGAAATGGCCTCCTCTTTGAAGGGTAAAGAGGTGGGATCATCAACAGCATCTTTACATTCTAGTTCTGGGTCAGTTCCACCGAATGTGACGCCTGACATGCTTAAGATGGCAACTGATATGATGGGTAAGATGTCAGCAGAGGAACATCGAAAAATGTTTGAAATTGCGTCGTCTTTGAGAGGGACAGATTCGGCATCAACATCAGCTTTTCATCCTAATGGAATCAGGCCAGATGATAATTCTAAAACTAGAGAAGATTTCAGAGCAAATGGTGATCACGTTGGTGAAAGTAGTTTTTCTCAAGGTTTGCATTCAAGAAGTGCTCCTCAATCAAGCTTGTCAAGTTCAGGTACTGATCTGCAGGAACAAATGAGAAATCAAATGAAAGATCCAGCTCTGCGACAGGTTTTCAGCTCAACTCTTTGTTACATATTATTTCTTTTGTTTTGTTATTGATCTTGCTCTTTCTCAAGCTTCCCTAGATTTGTTTATTGGTCTTTTATAAATCTCGTGTGTAAAGAAGTTACAAGGTAAAGAATCATGTGATTTTTGGTATATGATTTCTATGGAGATCAGGCGACATTTGAGAAGCATGATTACCACTTTTGCCTTGTACTAATATGATGCATATATACATCATCTTTGTCGGTTATTCTTTTTTCCATTTAATCTGGTTTTCAGTCTGTCCAATTTTGAAGAAACCTCTACTAAATTTAACCCAGAACCTGTTTTCATTTAGCCTTGGGGAATGGTATTGACATCCATGAAGAATGAAAGAAACAAGAAGCTTAATCCTTCTTGTTATTGCTTCGTTTCTTCAGCTAGTTCTTATTCAACTAAACTCAAACTAACAATTATGTAAGTTGATGTTGTTGTTTATTTTGTGTTCTTTTTTCTTCTTGTTGGGTTCCAAAAGCGAAGAAGTGTAAAATGAGACCCTTGATACATTTGGGATAGATCGTAAGTGGAGATGAAACTTGGACATCAGCTGCACATCCCTTTTTCGCTTTCAAAATAAATTCTTTCCTTGACACAGAAACTGCAGGTGTATGACATTCTGTTGCTAAGAATATTTGTTCTTTTTCCGAATTGGCAGATGTTCACGTCAATGGTTAAAAATATGAGCCCCGAAATGATGGCAAACATGAGCGAACAATTTGGATTCAAGCTTTCGCGGGAGGATGCAGAAAAAGCTCAACAAGCCATGTCATCTTTGTCACCTGATGCATTGGATACAATGGTACAAACTTTAACTAAAAAAAATAAAACTTTTTTTAAATTATTAACAATGAAAATAATTATTTATATTAAATCTTATTTACTTATTGAGCCCTTGTTTGAGCCAAATTAAAATTTTCATTTTCATTCTTCTACTCATTTTCAACAACACATTTTTCAATAAAATAATATTTTTCATCCTATCAGTAATTTTTCCTTCTTTTTCAACCACACGTTCTCCATCAATCTACTATTCCAAAATACATTCTTCCAAAATAATGTGGCTCAAACACACCCTAAATTTCGATTACCATATCAGGAGATGACGAAGAGAAAATGTAAAAAGGAGCAAGAGTAATCAGAGAGTTCCTAAGATTCAAAGACACCCTGAGTAAACTTTCTAAGCATATCCAACATGATCTAAATATGTTTTGTTTACTCTCCCCCAGCCATTGATGGTCCTCTACCTACTGCTCCATTTGTAGATTTATTGTCAAAAAACATTTTCCTTAAATAATGTGAACTTTATATATTAGATAATGCTAGGAAGTAAACTCTCGTTGCCTCTCATTCTGATTAAAATTGTTGCAGATGAAATGGGCAGACAGAATTCAACGCGGTGTAGAAGGTGCTCGGAAGACAAAAAATTTGCTTCTTGGAAGATCTGGGATGATTTTGGCTGTAGTTGTGCTCCTTTTGGCATTCATCCTTCACTGGTTTGGCTTCATCGGTAAGTAGATGGGATCTTTTCTGTATAACACTGACATTATTAAGCTGGTCCCAGGCACAAGGCTTCTTGTTTAAACACAAACTGCTCGAAAATAAAGTTTTCGAGAAAGAGATGGTGCAGGTTGAAAGGTCAGTGAACTAGATTTCGAGGTATATGAGCAAAACAACCANTTTTTTTTTTTTTTTTTTTTGATCGAAATTCAGACGAGTGTTTTGTTTCAACGGATAGTTGTATGTTCATTGTGAAATAGATGACTTAATTTAGTGCGAAAGGATTTTCGCAAGTGAGAGCTTGCTCTACTCATATCATTAGGTATTAACACATTTTAAGATGCTGTAATATAGATTCTGAATGGCGAATCCTCCGTGTTGGATCAATTTATATTCTTATTTTTTGAATTGTGATTAAATAGTTCTGTAATAAGATGTTGCTCTATTTTAGTTATTTCTTTCTTTTGTCCCGGTTCACATTGGTTCTGGCCATAGTGCTAAGCCTAGCATTCCTTTTTCAAAGGTCGACCGGCCGATGATTGATTTGGTCTTACATCTACGGATTATGCTACTTGTATATAAAAGTTGTACTTAAGGAATCACATAAAATAATGTGGAGGGAAATAATGGATGAAAAAGTTGGCTGTATTTTAAACTGTCAAATGGTAGAGTGTCACGTGACATTATATAATCCTTTATGTTAATCTTAATGTACATGTAGCAAGATTTTACATCTACAAGGTTTTGGATTATTTACTCCCATGTCCTATCCCTTGAGTTTGTCCAATGTAAGAGGCGCTTAATAAGTTAGTTTAATTTGTAAAAAACATATAATAATAAAGAAGAGGTTTAATAGCCCAATATCCTCCTATTTATTATCCAAATTGTCGAAAATATCCTACCTTTTGAAAGAAGTACAAAGAGACCATGTTTAAAACATTTTGTGCGGAATATGCCTTATCATCAGCCTCTGTCCATCTTGTTGTCAAATTCCAATATAAAGGGGGAAATGGGAAAGTGAAAAGGGCAAAACTCCTTCCACTTATTAGGCATGGTGTGCAAAATACTCCCACACATTGAAATTTGTGAAAAATGTTTCTCTCGTCTATTTTCTCAATAAAAATATTGTAAATGATGAATATGTCCTCGTATTCAAATAAAACAAAAAGAAAAGAAGAAAAAAATAATGAACTAATTGCAATTATAGTCCCAAACCTTTTATCTGTACCATTCACAATTCCAAAACTTTAAAATTTTATTTTCTTCCCTAATCCCACCCCGCCTCAAAACTTCCTCCCGTCCCGTAAACACTTCCAACTTTAAAATTACAGTGGAAGTGCACTGGAAAGCTTGAGGAAGCTGCAATCAGATGTCTTCCTAATTCAATTCTAAAACAAAATTAAGCCTTAATTAAAAGTAAATTTTGATACATCAAATCGTATAACATATGCTTCCTAATTCAATTTGAGACAAGTAGCTGTAACATATGCTCTCTTGTGAAGGTGATTTTTAGTCAAGCTTGCAACTGAGAATCCTTTAATTATTTATTCCTTATAAAATTCTACGTAAATCTTCTTTTTCTTTGTCAACAGTCTCTAAGTGAAACACTGTAATTTTGAAGTGAATATGTTATTATTATTATTTATTTTTTTGAACAATAACAATGTAATAAGGTCATAATATGTTAATATCTAACGTGTGTGAGATTTTTACCCTTACTTGGCGCCTATTGTTTTAAAACTCCTTTTGTTATATAATCATTTTCAATCATACATTTACACAATAAAATATTTTGAACTTAAATTCAAATTTTTTTTTTTCCTATTTTTAACCACACATTTTCCTAAAAATACAATTCAATTTTTTTTTTTAAACAATGGACACCAAACGGGGCTAAATCGTGTACTATTTTTAGAAATTGTGCTAGGGGATTTGTAGAAATGCTTAATGAGACGTACACCTTTTCAATGACGAATAATTATAATTTTCGCCTTATTCTTCTCGATTCCCATAACATTGGCATCCCACAAGCTTTATTTATGCCTTCCTTTGGGTACACAAATGTTCTTCTAAAAATAGTATTTATACTAATGGCTTATGCTTTTACAGCTTTACACATTTTTTCTACTCGTTTTTGGAAAGATAATCAGTCATTTTCAGAATCCGTTAAGAACAAAACAAAGGAAGGTGACAATCAATTTGTCGGACAACAATACCACAGTACATGCCACGCGTACAATTATGCTCCTCTTTGACTCTTTTAAAAGAAAATAATTTATTTCTCGTACTCATTTTAATTATTTTTACACAATAAAATATTTTACACATAAATTCAATTTTTTTTCCCACCTTTTAAACACACATTCTCTTAAAAAAAATAACTATTCAAAAATCATTTTTACACGATAATGGCCATCAAATAGGGGCTACCCATATTTGAGTATTTCTTGACAACATATTTTGTAAAAAGGGTTTTTTTTTTTTTTTTTTTTTAATTTATGATTAAAAAGTAACAAAAAGTTGTGAATTCACTCGGAATGATTATTAGTGCTATATATTATCAAAAACAAAGGAAGGTGACAATCAATTTGTCGGACAACAATACCACAGTACATGCCACGCGTACAATTATGCTCCTCTTTGACTCTTTTAGAAGAAAACAATTTATTTCTCGTACTCATTTTAGTCACATTTACACAATAAAATATTTTACACATAAATTCAATTTTTTTTCCACCTTTTAAACACACATTCTCTAAAAAATAACTATTCAAAAATCATTTTTACACAATAATGGCCATCAAACCGGGGCTACCCATATTTGAGTATTTCTTGACAATATATTTTGTAAAAAGGGTTTTTTTTTTTTTTTTAAATGTATGATTAAAAAGTAACAAAAAGTTGTGAAGAATGTTTAATTTAAAATGAGATTGAAAAAAAAATGATTTTTAAATAATGGGCTCAAAATTGCGCATAGTTTCTTAGATCTTAGTTTAAGATTTTAGAAAAATAAGCGAGAGGTTAAGTTCTTGTTAGATAAAACTTCTATTCGCTAAAAAATTAGTCAAACCTGATCAAACTTCATTTATTTACACATTTAATTGAACGCACAAAAAATATCTATTTTTTCATCATACCTTTCATGATCCCACCAACTTTTTGATACATCACACGATCTCTACGATTTGTTTAGTTTATTTACATTCTTTTATTTGTTTGTTCTTGTCACCTCTTTATCTAAATCATGTAGTCCTATAGTACATTATTATTAGAATTTCGAGCCCAACTAAGGAGAATATATTAACAAAATTCCCAGGTATTATCAAAAAAGGGGGGAAAAAAGGTAGTCCACTTATTTTTTGAAAAGAAAAGGCATGCTCTTTTTTTTTTTTTTTTGGAAAAAGATTCATCATTCATTTTCTTTAATGGGAAAGGACGTAGAATCACTAAAACTTTCTATTTTCCTTTCAATGTAGTAACCTTCTACAAATTACAAATTTATTTTAAATTACGTGCGCGTATTAAACACGATCATAAAGAAAAAAAAAAATAATAATAACACCATAGACTTTCTTTTAGGAAATTTTTAGACGTGGTTATCCATTAAAACTTTGATAGGAATTGGCATTGAAAGTTCGAACAAATACACGCACACACCCACATGGGTGTGTGTAAGAACATGGCATGTAGAATATACCAAGATTCCCGCGCCATGTGTTGCTCTTTGACATCGCCACGTTTCACAATTTCATTCGCAAATCTTTATGCCTGCCTTATGCAGTATCATGCACATAAGAATTTGTCCCAGGATAAGTTGGAGACAGAAGTGGGAATATGCGTTGTTTATTAATTTTTTGTAAGATATTTTTATTTTACATAGTCTTCTAAAAATAATAAAATACCCTTAAAAAATTAAATTTTTATATACAAGAGAAGGTTCTTTTTCTCATGTCGATGTTACGAGAGTAAATGTAAAATTTATTTAGTACGACGTTTTTGCAAGTAAAAGTATTTTGATTAAATATTGTCGTTACCTATTTATAAAAAATATGAACATATCAAATATTTAAAATATATAAATAAATTCAACATGGGCATGAAGACACCATTTCAGATAGAACATATTGGCTACTAAAACACGAGATACCTAAATAAATCACAATACCAACTTAAGCTTTTTCGGAAGATTTTTTAATAAAAATTTCATCGACAATATGCCTACCTCTGATTTTAGTGTGAAGAACATATTTTTCGTTATTAATTTTTACTTATTGATGTTGGCTAGCTAATCGTCCATATAAGATTGGCAATCGGAGTGAGGATCTTATGCTATGATCGTCCATTTGGCACCTTGCCACATTATCACGAGCGTTGCTTCAAGTCTATAAATAAGCTCGTCAATTCCCTCCAAATTGTTCATCCACAACACAACTCAAACACCGCTACCAAAAAAAACCCTATCTATCTCGGACGGTTAGAAAATACGAAAGATCCAACGGAAAACCTATCACCATCTTGTACCACCACCTAAAACAACTCACTAGTTTACACTTATATCAATTACAAAAAAAAAATTAAGAGATACATGTGTGGAATTATTGTGGACTTTTCAGTTTATACATCTATTATTTTCATATTTTTCTTGATATCTTTATCTTATTTGTCAAAAAAAAAAAAAAAAAATCCAAGAGAAAAAATAAACAAAAGGGTTAAAAACAATGGGGTCTCTAAACTTTTTATGAAATTTTATGTTGGTCACTAAGTCCCCAGTTGGTTTGGATAAAAATTAGGTGTTTAGTAGATTTTGATAAATATTAGTGAAATATGTGGTTGAAAAATTAATAAAAATTGTGAATACCGTGAAATGTGTGGTTGAACATCAGTTTGAAGAAAAATTAAATTTTAAGAAATAGCCAAACAGGCGCTAAATTTCATATTATTTGAAGTTAGTCACTAAACTTAGACTTTGTTTAAATTTTGGTCATCCAACTTTAAAAAAAAATTAAAAATATAAGTTGAATGATGACTAGTATGTTTATCCCAAAAAAAAATAGGCAATAATTTTTTGTTAATAAATTTTATTGTTTTTAAACAAATGAACTCATTAAGTGACAATAGATTATGCAATGTGTCCAATAAGGGTAAAGATCCTGTTATGAGATGAGAATTGTCCCAAAAAAGCAGCTTCATAAAGCAGCACGCTTTTTCCATTGCTTTCGGACCTTCTTTTCTTTATGATGTTCTGCTTGAACCAACCTACCTGGCCCCACCAAAACAAAAAGATTTTCACTTAATTGACAAATTTTTTTTTTTGTTGCCATTACTCATTGATTTCTCTTAATATTTTGTTTAAAGTTTTTTTTTTTTTTGGTACGTCAATAGTCAATCAATTCAAATATAATTTGAATAATTTAATAAGTAGGATATTAAAACTTGTAACTTATTAAATGCAGTTATTATAAAACAAGAATAGAAAGCGCGTGTTTTAAAAGTTTAAAATAGATAGTCTATTTGAACTTATTTTTAGGCATTAACTTCTTATATGCATATCGTATTGTATTCACAGAGTTTCTTCGAAGTGCTCTTAGATATTATTACTAGTCTATGTGACAGCGACGTGGGATAAAATGGTAAGACTAATAAGGATTATGTCATTTGTGCGCTTATTTATTACATCATTGTTGACATTTGTATTGTTGTCAATAAATAATTGGTTGAATTTTTTTTTTTTTAAATTGTCAAATTGGATAATGTCATGTAGTAAAGTGTAAATAATGATGTACACCATAATAAACACCGAACGTGATTGGGCTAATAATGTGTGGATATAGATCCATTTTATTGATCTTATCCTTTAATATTATATTACATGGTGTCATCTCCTTTCATTTAGGGTGTGTTTGATTGCGAGTATAAAATTTGCATGAAAAGAACATAAATTTTAGAAAATTCAATTGTTTAGAATTTATTTGTATGAAAATTATTAATTAAATGTGTGATTGATTTAGTTTTCAACCTAGAAAATATTTGGGTTGTGCTACAAGTACATAGGGGCACCGTATATTCATTATGGACACTATTATGGTGTCCTCTATGTACACAAAGAATAATCCAAAATATTATACTTATCTATTTTTTATGGTGGTTAGATGGGAAAGATGAGAGAGAGAGAGAGAGAGAGAGAGAGAGAATTATTTGGAAAATAAAAACTACATTTCCCTAAAGAAAATATTTTCCTTATTTTTAAGGAAAATATGATCGCGTGAGCAAAAGTAGAAAAAAAAATTTCGCGAAAAAAAAATTGTCAATCAAACGGCACAAAAGTAAGAAATTAGGTGTAAAAAACTCATTTTCGAAAAAAAATATCTACAATCAAACGCGCCTTTAACGTACTTGTTTGCATAGCAAAAATGTTTTTAAATTCTTTTATGAAAATAATAATAGATAACGGAAATTTCTATATGCTCACGTCGACTATTGTTAACTTGTGAAATTAAGGAAATGTCTATTCACATGATTAGAGTATGTAGCCTCTCGTTCAAAAGAGTAATTCGATTTTAGCAAAATAAATTCGAAAGAGGGCAGGTTAGGTTAAAAGAATGAGAGAGAAAGATGTAACACTTGACTAGTTGTATGATTTAAATAAATAAATGATATTTTAAATGGAAGTAACTGTGAAAATGATGCATAGAAAGGCTAATTTGTATCTTTTTGCTTTCTGGGTTCAACTTGTCTATAATATGCATTCCAAGTGTTCGAATATGAAAGGGTGGTCAAAGAACAGCTCTATGGTTATAGACTTTTTATTGTCTCTGTTTCTTTTGCAGGTCAAAGTGTGTTCATTTCATTTGAATATAGCATTATTTGGTCCCTGTTTCCTTTTTTGTTTCCCCCTTTTTTTTTCTCCTTTGAAAATAGTCTTTTTCGCGTGAATGATTTTTCTTTGTGTCCGAGATATCATTTTCGCTCTATACTCAGAGTTTACTTCTAACATCTCGCTATTAAGCAAAATATGTCGACTTTGGACACTCTTGATTATAAGAAGAAACAAAAGGCTTTTTTTCTTGTCTAGACCAACACCCGAGTGAGAGGTATTACTAAAGAGGGGAGGTGGTCGGTGAAGGAGATGACGATTTCTATTAAAAGTGATAAAAATCCACCTAAAATGGAAGGTTAAAGTCTGGAATAGTTAAATATTACGAAAAAAAGTTAAAGTACTCATTTCCCATTATCTTAATTGTCAAGGACCAGGCAAGCAATTTACCTTTAGCTACATGACAATAAATTAGAATTATATATATATATATATAACCAGCAATTAAAATAAAAAAGAAACAAAATTGATTTGCTCTGATTGTCTATAAATAATAAATTGGACCTTCTTCTTAATGCATTCTTTCTTGCTCGTTATGTAAAAAAAAAAAAAAAAAAAAATAAAAACCAAAAAAAAAAAA